>JAVHZZ010000004.1:209740737-210068237 GCA_036250195.1 Mixophyes australis | reverse complement strand
ATGATTCATAATTCGATTTATGATTCATGATTAAATTCATGATTCATGATTTATTATTCAATTAATGATTCATGATTTATTTCATGATTCAATTGATTGTTCATGAATCTTGATTTAATTCTTTATTTATTACATGATTCATGATTGGATTCATGATTCATAATTCAATTCATGAGTCATGATTCATGATTTGATTTATAATTCATGAATCATGATTCAATTCATGATTTATGAATCATGATTCGATTCATGATTCATGTTTCAATTCATGATTTAATTCTTGATTCAATTCATAATTCAATTCATGATTCATGATTCAATTCATCATTCATGATTCATGATTCAATGCATGATTCATCAGTCTTTTTATGATTCATTTCATGATTCATGATTCAATTCATGATTTGTGATTCATGATTCAATTCATGATTCATGATTCATAATTTAATTCATGATTCATGATTCATGATTCGATTCATGATTCATGCTTCAATTCAAGATTCATGATTTATGATTCAATTCATGATTCATGATTCGATTCATGATTCATGATTCAATTCATGATTCATGATTCAATTCATGATTCATTTCTTGATTCAATTCATAATTCAATTCATGATTCATGAAAAAATTCATGATTCATGATTCATGATTCAATGCATGATTCATGAATCATGTTTCAATTCATGATTCAATTCTTGATTCAATTCATAATTCAATTCATGATTCATGATTCAATTAATGATTTGTGATTCATGATTCAATTCATGATTCATGATTCATAATTCAATTCATGATTCCTGATTCCTGATTCGATTCATGATTCATGCTTCAATTCACGATTCATGATTTATGATTCAATTCATGATTCATGATTCGATTCATGATTCATGATTCAATTCATGATTCATGATTCATGTTTCAATTCATGATTCAATTCCTGATTCAATTCATAATTCAATTCTTGATTCAATTCATAATTCAATTCATGGTTCATGATTCAATTCATGATTCATGATTCATGATTCAATGCATGATTCATGATTCATGATTCATGATTCATGATTCAATGCATGATTCATGATTACATTCATGATTCATGTTTGAATTAATGATTCAATTCATGATTCATTTCATGATTCATGATTCAATTCATGATTCATGAATCAATTCATCATTCATGATTCAGTTCATGATTCATGATTCATGATTCAATGCATGATTCATGATTCATGATTCATGATTCATGATTCAATGCATGATTCATGATTACATTCATGATTCATGTTTGAATTAATGATTCAATTCATGATTCATTTCATGATTCATAATTCAATTCATGATTCATTTCATGATTTATGATTCAATTCATAATTCATGATTCATGATTCCATTCATGATTCATGATTCGATTCATGATTCATGATTCAATTCATGATTCATAATTCAATTCATGATTTGTGATTCATTATTCGATTCATGATTCAAAATTCAATTCATGATTCATGATTCTTGATTCAATTTATAATTCATATTTTAAATCATGATTCAATTCATGATTCATGTTTTAATTCATGATTCATGATTCAATTTATGATTCATGATTCTTAATTCATGATTCAATTCATGATTTAGGATTCGATTCATGATTCATGATTTATTTCATGATTAAATTCATGGTTCATGAATCTTGATTCAATTCATGATTTATTTCATTATTCATGATTCGATTCATGATTCATGATTCGTGATTCAATTTATGAGTCATGATTCATATATTCAATTCATAATTCAATTCATGATTCAATATGTCCGGGTTAGGGTTAGGGTTAGGGTTAGGGGTTAGGGGTTAGGGTTAGGGTTAAGTGGTTAGGGTTAGGGTTAGGGTTAGGGGTTAGGGTTAGGGTTAGGGTTAGGGTTTCGGTTAGGGTTAGGGCTAGGGTTAGGGTTAGGGTTAGGGGGTTAGTGTTAGGGTTAGGGTTAGGGGGCTAGGGTTAGGGTTAGGGTTAGGGTTTGGGGTTAGGGTTAGGGTTAGGGCTAGGGATAGGGTTAGGGTTAGGGGGTTAGGGTTAGGGTTAGGGGGTTAGGGTTAGGGTTATGGGGTTTGGGTTAGGGTTAGGGGGTTAGGGTTATGGTTAGGATTAGGGTTAGGGTTAAGGGGTTAGGGTTAGGGTTAGGGTTAGGGTTTAGGTTTAGGGTTAGGGGTTATGGTTAGGATTAGGGGGTTAGGGTTAGGGGGTTAGGGTTAGGGTTAGGGTTAGGGGTTAGGGTTAAGGCTAGGGTTAGGGTTAGGGTTAGGGCTAGGGTTAGGGTTTAGGGTTAGGGTTAGGGTAAGGGTTAGGGTTAGGGTTAGGGTTAGGGTTCATGATTCAATTCTTGATTTATAAATCATGATTCGATTTATGATTCATGATTAAATTCATGATTCATGATTTATTATTCAATTAATGATTCATGATTTATTTCATGATTCAATTGATTGTTCATGAATCTTGATTTAATTCATGATTTATTTCATGATTCATGATTGGATTCATGATTCATAATTCAATTCATGAGTCATGATTCATGATTTGATTTATGATTCATGAATCATGATTCAATTCATGATTTATGAATCATGATTCGATTCATGATTCATGTTTCAATTCATGATTTAATTCTTGATTCAATTCATAATTCAATTCATGATTCATGATTCAATTCATCATTCATGATTCATGATTCAATGCATGATTCATCAGTCTTTTTATGATTCATTTCATGATTCATGATTCAATTCATGATTTGTGATTCATGATTCAATTCATGATTCATGATTTAATTCATGATTCATGATTCATGATTCGATTCATGATTCATGCTTCAATTCAAGATTCATGATTTATGATTCAATTCATGATTCATGATTCGATTCATGATTCATGATTCAATTCATGATTCATGATTCAATTCATGATTCATTTCTTGATTCAATTCATAATTCAATTCATGATTCATGAAAAAATTCATGATTCATGATTCATGATTCAATGCATGATTCATGATTTATTTCATGATTCAATTCATGGTTCATGAATCTTGATTCATTTCATGACTTATTTCATGTTTCATGATTTGATTCATGATTCATGAATCATGATTCAATTCATGATTCATGAATCATGTTTCAATTCATGATTCAATTCTTGATTCAATTCATGATTCATGAATCATGTTTCAATTCATGATTCAATTCTTGATTCAATTCATAATTCAATTCATGATTCATGATTCAATTCATGATTTGTGATTCATGATTCAATTCATGATTCATGATTCATAATTCAATTCATGATTCCTGATTCCTGATTCGATTCATGATTCATGCTTCAATTCACGATTCATGATTTATGGTTCAATTCATGATTCATGATTCGATTCATGATTCATGATTCAATTCATGATTCATGATTCATGTTTCAATTCATGATTCAATTCCTGATTCAATTCATAATTCAATTCTTGATTCAATTCATAATTCAATTCATGGTTCATGATTCAATTCATGATTCATGATTCATGATTCAATGCATGATTCATGATTCATTTCATGATTCATTTCATGATTTATGATTCAATTCATGATTCATAATTCATGATTCCATTCATGATTCATGATTAATTTTATGATTCATGATTCATGATTCAATTCATGATTCATGATTCATGATTCGATTCATGATTCATGATTCATGATTCGATTCATGATTCATGCTTCAATTCATGATTCATGATTTATGAATTAATTCATGATTCATGATTCGATTCATGATTCATGATTCATGATTATATTCATGATTCATGATTCAATTCATGATTCAATTCCTGATTCAATTCATAATTTAATTCATAATTCAATTCATAATTCAATTCATAATTCAATTCATGATTCAAGATTTAATTCATAATTCATGATTCATGATTCAATGCATGATTCATGATTCGATTCATGATTCATGTTTGAATTCATGATTCAATTCATGATTCATTTCATGATTCATGATTCAATTCATAATTCATGATTCAATTCATGATTCATGATTCAATTCATGATTCATGATTCATGATTCAGTTAATGATTCATGATTCAATTCATGATTCATTTCATGATTCATGATTCAATTCATGATTCATGATTCATGATTCAGTTCATGATTCATGATTCAATTCATGATTCATTTCATGATTTATGATTTGATTAATTATTCATGATTCATGATTCAATTCATGATTTATGATTTATGATTCAATTCATGATTCATGATTTATTTCATGATTCTTGATTTATGATTCAATTCATGATTTATGATTCAATTCATAATTCATTATTCATGATTCATGATTCGATTCATGATTCATGATTCAATTCGTGATTCATGATTCAATTCATGATTCATGATTCATTTCATGATTTATGATTCATGATTCAATGCATGATTCATGATTCATGATTCAATGCATGATTCATGATTCATGATTCCATTCATGATTCATGATTCATTTTATGATTCATGATTCATGATTCATTCATGATTTGTGATTCATGATTCAATGCATGATTCATGATTCAATTCATGATCTGTGATTCATGATTCAATGCATGATTCATCATTCATTTTATGATTCATGATTCATGATTCAATTCGTGATTTGTGATTCATGATTCAATGCATGATTCATGATTCATTTTATGATTCATTATTCATGATTCAATTCATGATTTGTGATTCATGATTCAATGCACGATTCATGAGTCATGATTCCATTTATGATTCATGATTCATTTTATGATTCATGATTCATGATTCAATTCATGATTTGTGATTCATGATTCAATGCATGATTCATGATTCATGATTCAATGCATGATTCATGATTCCATTCATGATTCATGATTCATTTTATGATTCATGATTCATGATTCTATTCATAATTTGTGATTCATGATTCAATTCATGATTCATGATTCATAATTCAATTCATGATTCATGATTCATGATTCGATTCATGATTCATGCTTCAATTCATGATTCATGCTTCAATTCATGATTCATGATTCGATTCATGATTCATGATTCAATTCATGATTCATGATTCATGTTTCAATTCATGATTCAATTCCTGATTCAATTCATAATTCAATTCTTAATTCAATTTATAATTCAATTCATGATTCATGATTCAATTCATGATTCATGATTCATGATTCAATGCATGATTCATGATTCGATTCATGATTCATGTTTGAATTCATGATTCAATTCATGATTCATTTCATGATTCATGATTCAATTCATGATTCATGATTCAATTCATGATTCATGATTCAATTCATGATTCATGATTCATGATTCAGTTAATGATTCATGATTCAATTCATGATTCATTTCATGATTTATGATTCAATTCATAATTCATGATTCATGATTTGATTCATGATTCATGATTCAATTCATGATTCATGATTCAATTCATGATTCATGATTCAGTTCATGATTCATGATTCAATTCATGATTCCTTTCATGATTTATGATTTGATTAATTATTCATGATTCATGATTCAATTCATGATTTATGATTTATGATTCAATTCATGATTCATGATTTATTTCATGATTCTTGATTTATGATTCAATTCATGATTTATGATTCAATTCATAATTCATTATTCATGATTCATGATTCGATTCATGATTCATGATTCAATTCGTGATTCATGATTCAATTCATGATTCATTTCATGATTTATGATTCATGATTCAATGCATGATTCATGATTCAATTCATGATTCATGATTCATGATTCAGTTCATGATTCATGATTCAATTCATGATTCATTTCATGATTTATGATTTGATTAATTATTCATGATTCATGATTCAATTCATGATTTATGATTCAATTCATGATTCATGATTCATGATTCAGTTCATGATTCATGAATCAATTCATGATTCATTTCATGATTTATGATTTGATTAATTATTCATGATTCATGATTCAATTCATGATTTATGATTTATGATTCAATTCATGATTCATGATTTATTTCATGATTCTTGATTTATGATTCAATTCATGATTTATGATTCAATTCATAATTCATTATTCATGATTCATGATTCGATTCATGATTCATGATTCAATTCGTGATTCATGATTCAATTCATGATTCATGATTCATTTCATGATTTATGATTCATGATTCAATGCATGATTCATGATTCATGATTCAATGCATGATTCATGATTCATGATTCCATTCATGATTCATGATTCATTTTATGATTCATGATTCATGATTCAATTCATGATTTGTGATTCATGATTCAATGCATGATTCATGATTCAATTCATGATCTGTGATTCATGATTCAATGCATAATTCATCATTCATTTTATGATTCATGATTCATGATTCAATTCGTGATTTGTGATTCATGATTCAATGCATGATTCATGATTCATTTTATGATTCATTATTCATGATTCAATTCATGATTTGTGATTCATGATTCAATGCACGATTCATGAGTCATGATTCCATTTATGATTCATGATTCATTTTATGATTCATGATTCATGATTCAATTCATGATTTGTGATTCATGATTCAATGCATGATTCATGATTCATGATTCAATGCATGATTCATGATTCATGATTCCATTCATGATTCATGATTCATTTTATGATTCATGATACATGATTCTATTCATAATTTGTAATTCATGATTCAATTCATGATTCATGATTCATAATTCAATTCATGATTCATGATTCATGATTCGATTCATGATTCATGCTTCAATTCATGATTCGTGATTTATGATTCAATTCATGATTCATGATTCGATTCATGATTCATGATTCAATTCATGATTCATGATTCATGTTTCAATTCATGATTCAATTCCTGATTCAATTCATAATTCAATTCTTAATTCAATTTATAATTCAATTCATGATTCATGATTCAATTCATGATTCATGATTCATGATTCAATGCATGATTCATGATTCATTTCATGATTCATTTCATGATTTATGATTCAATTCATGATTCATAATTCATGATTCCATTCATGATTTATGATTAATTTTATGATTCATTATTCATGATTCAATTCATGATTCATGATTCATGATTCGATTCATGATTTATGCTTCAATTCATAATTCATTATTCATGATTCATGATTTGATTCATGATTCATGATTCAATTCGTGATTCATGATTCAATTCATGATTCATGATTCATTTCATGATTTATGATTCATGATTCAATGCATGATTCATGATTCATGATTCAATGCATGATTCATGATTCATGATTCCATTCATGATTCATGATTCATTTTATGATTCATGATTCAATTCATGATTTGTGATTCATGATTCAATGCATGATTCATGATTCAATTCATGATCTGTGATTCATGATTCAATGCATAATTCATCATTCATTTTATGATTCATGATTCATGATTCAATTCGTGATTTGTGATTCATGATTCAATGCATGATTCATGATTCATTTTATGATTCATTATTCATGATTTAATTCATGATTTGTGATTCATGATTCAATGCACGATTCATGAGTCATGATTCAATGCATGATTCATGATTCATGATTCCATTCATGATTCATGATTCATTTTATGATTCATGATTCATGATTCTATTCATAATTTGTGATTCATGATTCAATTCATGATTCATGATTCATAATTCAATTCATGATTCATGATTCATGATTCGATTCATGATTCATGCTTCAATTCATGATTCGTGATTTATGATTCAATTCATGATTCATGATTCGATTCATGATTCATGATTCAATTCATGATTCATGATTCATGTTTCAATTCATGATTCAATTCCTGATTCAATTCATAATTCAATTCTTAATTCAATTTATAATTCAATTCATGATTCATGATTCAATTCATGATTCATGATTCATGATTCAATGCATGATTCATGATTCATTTCATGATTCATTTCATGATTTATGATTCAATTCATGATTCATAATTCATGATTCCATTCATGATTTATGATTAATTTTATGATTCATTATTCATGATTCAATTCATGATTCATGATTCATGATTCGATTCATGATTTATGCTTCAATTCATGATTCATGATTCAATTCATGATTCATGATTCATGATTCAGTTAATGATTCATGATTCAATTCATGATTCATTTCATGATTTATGATTAAATTCATAATTCATGATTCATGATTCCATTCATGATTCATGATTCCATTCATGATTCATGATTCATGATTCAGTTCATGATTCATGATTCAATTCATGATTCATTTCATGATTTATAATTCGATTCATGATTCATGATTCAATTCATGAGTCATGATTCATTATTAAATTCATGATTCATGATTTGATACATGATTCAATTCATGATTTATGATTCATGATTCAATTCATGATTCATGATTCAATTTATGATTCATGATTCATTTCATGATTTATGATTCATGATTCAATTCATGAGTCATGATTCATGATTTGATTCATGATTCATGAATCATGATTCAATTCATGATTCATGAATCATGTTTCAATTCATGATTCAATTCATGATTCATGATTCAATTCATGATTTATGATTCATGATTCAATGCATGATTCATGATTCATGATTTAATGCATGATTCATGATTCAATTTTTAAATTATGATTCATGATTCGATTCATGATTCATGATTCATGATTCAATTCGTGATTCATGATTCAATTCATGATTCATGATTCATTTCATGATTTATGATTCATGATTCAATTCATGAGTCATGATTCATGATTTGATTCATGATTCATGAATCATGATTCAATTCATGATTCATGATTCATGATTCATGAATCATGTTTCAATTCATGATTCAATTCTTGATTCAATTCATAATTCAATTCATGATTCATGATTCAATTCATGATTTATGATTCATGATTCAATGCATGATTCATGATTCATGATTCAATTCATGATTCATGATTCATGATTCATGATTCAATTTATGATTCATGATTCGATTCATGATTCGATTCATGATTCATAATTCATGATTTAATTCATGATTCATGATTCAATTCATGATTCATGATTCATGATTCAATTCATGATTCATGATTCAATTCATGATTCATGATTCATGATTCAATTCATGATTTGTGATTCATGATTCAATTCATGATTCATAATTCAATTCATGATTTGATTCATGATTCAAGATTCAATTCATGATTCATGATTGAATTCATAATTCATGTTTTAAATCATGATTCAATTCATGATTCATGTTTTAATTCATGATTCATGATTCAATTCATGATTCAATTCATGATTCATGATTCAATTCATGATTCATGATTCAACTCATGATCCATGATTCGATTCATGATTCAATTCATGATTCATGATTTAATTCATAATTCATGTTTTAAATCATGATTCATGTTTTAATTCATGATTCATGATTTAATTCATGATTCAATTCATGATTTATGATTCATGATTCGATTCATGATTCATGTTTGAATTCAAGATTCAATTCATGATTTTTTTCATGAATCATGGTTCAATTCATGATTCATGATTCAATTCATGATTCATGATTCATGATTCATGATTCAATTTATGATTCATGATTCGATTCATGATTCGATTCATGATTCATAATTCATGATTTAATTCATGATTCATGATTCAATTCATGATTCATGATTCATGATTCAATTCATGATTCATGATTCAATTCATGATTCATGATTCATGATTCAATTCATGATTTGTGATTCATGATTCAATTCATGATTCATAATTCAATTCATGATTTGATTCATGATTCAAGATTCAATTCATGATTCATGATTGAATTCATAATTCATGTTTTAAATCATGATTCAATTCATGATTCATGTTTTAATTCATGATTCATGATTCAATTCATGATTCAATTCATGATTCATGATTCGATTCATGATTCGATTCATGATTCAACTCATGATCCATGATTCGATTCATGATTCAATTCATGATTCATGATTTAATTCATAATTCATGTTTTAAATCATGATTCATGTTTTAATTCATGATTCATGTTTTAATTCATGATTCATGATTCATTTTATGATTCATGATTCATGATTCTATTCATAATTTGTGATTCATGATTCAATTCATGATTCATGATTCATAATTCAATTCATGATTCATGATTCATGATTCGATTCATGATTCATGCTTCAATTCATGATTCATGCTTCAATTCATGATTCGTGATTTATGATTCAATTCATGATTCATGATTCGATTCATGATTCATGATTCAATTCATGATTCATGATTCATGTTTCAATTCATGATTCAATTCCTGATTCAATTCATAATTCAATTCTTAATTCAATTTATAATTCAATTCATGATTCATGATTCAATTCATGATTCATGATTCATGATTCAATGCATGATTCATGATTCGATTCATGATTCATGTTTGAATTCATGATTCAATTCATGATTCATTTCATGATTCATGATTCAATTCATGATTCATGATTCAATTCATGATTCATGATTCAATTCATGATTCATGATTCAATTCATGATTCATGATTCATGATTCAGTTAATGATTCATGATTCAATTCATGATTCATGATTCAATTCATGATTCATGATTCATGATTCAGTTAATGATTCATGATTCAATTCATGATTCATTTCATGATTTATGATTCAATTCATAATTCATGATTCATGATTTGATTCATGATTCATGATTCAATTCATGATTCATGATTCAATTCATGATTCATGATTCAGTTCATGATTCATGATTCAATTCATGATTCCTTTCATGATTTATGATTTGATTAATTATTCATGATTCATGATTCAATTCATGATTTATGATTTATGATTCAATTCATGATTCATGATTTATTTCATGATTCTTGATTTATGATTCAATTCATGATTTATGATTCAATTCATAATTCATTATTCATGATTCATGATTCGATTCATGATTCATGATTCAATTCATGATTCATGATTCAATTCATGATTCATTTCATGATTTATGATTCATGATTCAATGCATGATTCATGATTCAATTCATGATTCATGATTCATGATTCAGTTCATGATTCATGATTCAATTCATGATTCATTTCATGATTTATGATTTGATTAATTATTCATGATTCATGATTCAATACATGATTTATGATTCAATTCATGATTCATGATTCATGATTCAGTTCATGATTCATGATTCAATTCATGATTCATTTCATGATTTATGATTTGATTAATTATTCATGATTCATGATTCAATTCATGATTTATGATTTATGATTCAATTCATGATTCATGATTTATTTCATGATTCTTGATTTATGATTCAATTCATGATTTATGATTCAATTCATAATTCATTATTCATGATTCATGATTCGATTCATGATTCATGATTCAATTCGTGATTCATGATTCAATTCATGATTCATGATTCATTTCATGATTTATGATTCATGATTCAGTGCATGATTCATGATTCATGATTCAATGCATGATTCATGATTCATGATTCCATTCATGATTCATGATTCATTTTATGATTCATGATTCATGATTCAATTCATGATTTGTGATTCATGATTCAATGCATGATTCATGATTCAATTCATGATCTGTGATTCATGATTCAATGCATAATTCATCATTCATTTTATGATTCATGATTCATGATTCAATTCGTGATTTGTGATTCATGATTCAATGCATGATTCATGATTCATTTTATGATTCATTATTCATGATTCAATTCATGATTTGTGATTCATGATTCAATGCACGATTCATGAGTCATGATTCCATTTATGATTCATGATTTATTTTATGATTCATGATTCATGATTCAATTCATGATTTGTGATTCATGATTCAATGCATGCTTCATGATTCATGATTCAATGCATGATTCATGATTCATGATTCCATTCATGATTCATGATTCATTTTATGATTCATGATTCATGATTCTATTCATAATTTGTGATTCATGATTCAATTCATGATTCATGATTCATAATTCAATTCATGATTCATGATTCATGATTCGATTCATGATTCATGCTTCAATTCATGATTCGTGATTTATGATTCAATTCATGATTCGATTCATGATTCATGATTCAATTCATGATTCATGATTCATGTTTCAATTCATGATTCAATTCCTGATTCAATTCATAATTCAATTCTTAATTCAATTTATAATTCAATTCATGATTCATGATTCAATTCATGATTCATGATTCATGATTCAATGCATGATTCATGATTCATTTCATGATTCATTTCATGATTTATGATTCAATTCATGATTCATAATTCATGATTCCATTCATGATTTATGATTAATTTTATGATTCATTATTCATGATTCAATTCATGATTCATGATTCATGATTCGATTCATGATTTATGCTTCAATTCATGATTCATGATTCAATTCATGATTCATGATTCATGATTCAGTTAATGATTCATGATTCAATTCATGATTCATTTCATGATTTATGATTCAATTCATAATTCATGATTCATGATTCCATTCATGATTCATGATTCCATTCATGATTCATGATTCATGATTCAGTTCATGATTCATGATTCAATTCATGATTCATTTCATGATTTATAATTCGATTCATGATTCATGATTCAATTCATGAGTCATGATTCATTATTAAATTCATGATTCATGATTTGATACATGATTCAATTCATGATTTATGATTCATGATTCAATTCATGATTCATGATTCAATTTATGATTCATGATTCATTTCATGATTTATGATTCATGATTCAATTCATGAGTCATGATTCATGATTTGATTCATGATTCATGAATCATGATTCAATTCATGATTCATGAATCATGTTTCAATTCATGATTCAATTCATGATTCATGATTCAATTCATGATTTATGATTCATGATTCAATTCATGATTCATGAATCATGTTTCAATTCATGATTCAATTCATGATTCATGATTCATTTCATGATTTATGATTCATGATTCAATTCATGAGTCATGATTCATGATTTGATTCATGATTCATGAATCATGATTCAATTCATGATTCATGAATCATGTTTCAATTCATGATTCAATTCTTGATTCAATTCATAATTCAATTCATGATTCATGATTCAATTCATGATTTATGATTCATGATTCAATGCATGATTCATGATTCATGATTCAATGCATGATTCATGATTCATGATTCGATTCATGATTCATGTTTGAATTCAAGATTCAATTCATGATTTATTTCATGAATCATGGTTCAATTCATGATTCATGATTCAATTCATGATTCATGATTCATGATTCATGATTCAATTTATGATTCATGATTCGATTCATGATTCGATTCATGATTCATAATTCATGATTTAATTCATGATTCATGATTCAATTCATGATTCATGATTCAATTCATGATTCATGATTCAATTCATGATTCATGATTCATGATTCAATTCATGATTTGTGATTCATGATTCAATTCATGATTCATAATTCAATTCATGATTTGATTCATGATTCAAGATTCAATTCATGATTCATGATTGAATTCATAATTCATGTTTTAAATCATGATTCAATTCATGATTCATGTTTTAATTCATGATTCATGATTCAATTCATGATTCAATTCATGATTCATGATTCAATTCATGATTCATGATTCAACTCATGATCCATGATTCGATTCATGATTCAATTAATGATTCATGATTTAATTCATAATTCATGTTTTAAATCATGATTCATGTTTTAATTCATGATTCATGATTTAATTCATGATTCAATTCATGATTCATGATTCATGATTCGATTCATGATTCATGTTTGAATTCAAGATTCAATTCATGATTTATTTCATGAATCATGGTTCAATTCATGATTCATGATTCAATTCATGATTCATGATTCATGATTCATGATTCAATTTATGATTCATGATTCGATTCATGATTCGATTCATGATTCATAATTCATGATTTAATTCATGATTCATGATTCAATTCATGATTCATGATTCATGATTCAATTCATGATTCATGATTCAATTCATGATTCATGATTCATGATTCAATTCATGATTTGTGATTCATGATTCAATTCATGATTCATAATTCAATTCATGATTTGATTCATGATTCAAGATTCAATTCATGATTCATGATTGAATTCATAATTCATGTTTTAAATCATGATTCAATTCATGATTCATGTTTTAATTCATGATTCATGATTCAATTCATGATTCAATTCATGATTTATGATTCAATTCATGATTCATGATTCAACTCATGATCCATGATTCGATTCATGATTCAATTCATGATTCATGATTTAATTCATAATTCATGTTTTAAATCATGATTCATGTTTTAATTCATGATTCATGTTTTAATTCATGATTCATGCTTCAATTCATGATTCGTGATTTATGATTCAATTCATGATTCATGATTCGATTCATGATTCATGATTCAATTCATGATTCATGATTCATGTTTCAATTCATGATTCAATTCCTGATTCAATTCATAATTCAATTCTTAATTCAATTTATAATTCAATTCATGATTCATGATTCATGATTCAATGCATGATTCATGATTCGATTCATGATTCATGTTTGAATTCATGATTCAATTCATGATTCATTTCATGATTCATGATTCAATTCATGATTCATGATTCAATTCATGATTCATGATTCATGATTCAGTTAATGATTCATGATTCAATTCATGATTCATTTCATGATTTATGATTCAATTCATAATTCATGATTCATGATTTGATTCATGATTCATGATTCAATTCATGATTCATGATTCAATTCATGATTCATGATTCAGTTCATGATTCATGATTCAATTCATGATTCCTTTCATGATTTATGATTTGATTAATTATTCATGATTCATGATTCAATTCATGATTTATGATTTATGATTCAATTCATGATTCATGATTTATTTCATGATTCTTGATTTATGATTCAATTCATGATTTATGATTCAATTCATAATTCATTATTCATGATTCATGATTCGATTCATGATTCATGATTCAATTCGTGATTCATGATTCAATTCATGATTCATTTCATGATTTATGATTCATGATTCAATGCATGATTCATGATTCAATTCATGATTCATGATTCATGATTCAGTTCATGATTCATGATTCAATTCATGATTCATTTCATGATTTATGATTTGATTAATTATTCATGATTCATGATTCAATTCATAATTTATGATTCAATTCATGATTCATGATTCATGATTCAGTTCATGATTCATGATTCAATTCATGATTCATTTCATGATTTATGATTTGATTAATTATTCATGATTCATGATTCAATTCATGATTTATGATTTATGATTCAATTCATGATTCATGATTTATTTCATGATTCTTGATTTATGATTCAATTCATGATTTATGATTCAATTCATAATTCATTATTCATGATTCATGATTCGATTCATGATTCATGATTCAATTCGTGATTCATGATTCAATTCATGATTCATGATTCATTTCATGATTTATGATTCATGATTCAATGCATGATTCATGATTCATGATTCAATGCATGATTCATGATTCATGATTCCATTCATGATTCATGATTCATTTTATGATACATGATTCATGATTCAATTCATGATTTGTGATTCATGATTCAATGCATGATTCATGATTCAATTCATGATCTGTGATTCATGATTCAATGCATAATTCATCATTCATTTTATGATTCATGATTCATGATTCAATTCGTGATTTGTGATTCATGATTCAATGCATGATTCATGATTCATTTTATGATTCATTATTCATGATTCAATTCATGATTTGTGATTCATGATTCAATGCACGATTCATGAGTCATGATTTCATTTATGATTCATGATTCATTTTATGATTCATGATTCATGATTCAATTCATGATTTGTGATTCATGATTCAATGCATGATTCATGATTCATGATTCAATGCATGATTCATGATTCATGATTCCATTCATGATTCATGATTCATTTTATGATTCATGATTCATGATTCTATTCATAATTTGTGATTCATGATTCAATTCAAGATTCATGATTCATAATTCAATTCATGATTCATGATTCATGATTCGATTCATGATTCATGCTTCAATTCATGATTCGTGATTTATGATTCAATTCATGATTCATGATTCGATTCATGATTCATGATTCAATTCATGATTCATGATTCATGTTTCAATTCATGATTCAATTCCTGATTCAATTCATAATTCAATTCTTAATTCAATTTATAATTCAATTCATGATTCATGATTCAATTCATGATTCATGATTCATGATTCAATGCATGATTCATGATTCATTTCATGATTCATTTCATGATTTATGATTCAATTCATGATTCATAATTCATGATTCCATTCATGATTTATGATTAATTTTATGATTCATTATTCATGATTCAATTCATGATTCATGATTCATGATTCAATTCATGATTTATGCTTCAATTCATAATTCATTATTCATGATTCATGATTCGATTCATGATTCATGATTCAATTCGTGATTCATGATTCAATTCATGATTCATGATTCATTTCATGATTTATGATTCATGATTCAATGCATGATTCATGATTCATGATTCAATGCATGATTCATGATTCATGATTCCATTCATGATTCATGATTCATTTTATGATTCATGATTCATGATTCAATTCATGATTTGTGATTCATGATTCAATGCATGATTCATGATTCAATTCATGATCTGTTATTCATGATTCAATGCATAATTCATCATTCATTTTATGATTCATGATTCATGATTCAATTCGTGATTTGTGATTCATGATTCAATGCATGATTCATGATTCATTTTATGATTCATTATTCATGATTCAATTCATGATTTGTGATTCATGATTCAATGCACGATTCATGAGTCATGATTCCATTTATGATTCATGATTCATTTTATGATTCATGATTCAATTCATGATTTGTGATTCATGATTCAATGCATGATTCATGATTCATGATTCAATGCATGATTCATGATTCATGATTCCATTCATGATTCATGATTCATTTTATGATTCATGATTCATGATTCTATTCATAATTTGTGATTCATGATTCAATTCATGATTCATGATTCATAATTCAATTCATGATTCATGATTCATGATTCGATTCATGATTCATGCTTCAATTCATGATTCGTGATTTATGATTCAATTCATGATTCATGATTCGATTCATGATTCATGATTCAATTCATGATTCATGATTCATGTTTCAATTCATGATTCAATTCCTGATTCAATTCATAATTCAATTCTTAATTCAATTTATAATTCAATTCATGATTCATGATTCAATTCATGATTCATGATTCATGATTCAATGCATAATTCATGATTCATTTCATGATTCATTTCATGATTTATGATTCAATTCATGATTCATAATTCATGATTCCATTCATGATTTATGATTAATTTTATGATTCATTATTCATGATTCAATTCATGATTCATGATTCATGATTCGATTCATGATTTATGCTTCAATTCATGATTCATGATTCAATTCATGATTCATGATTCATGATTCAGTTAATGATTCATGATTCAATTCATGATTCATTTCATGATTTATGATTCAATTCATAATTCATGATTTATGATTCCATTCATGATTCATGATTCCATTCATGATTCATGATTCATGATTCAGTTCATGATTCATGATTCAATTCATGATTCATTTCATGATTTATAATTCGATTCATGATTCATGATTCAATTCATGAGTCATGATTCATTATTAAATTCATGATTCATGATTTGATACATGATTCAATTCATGATTTATGATTCATGATTCAATTCATGATTCATGATTCAATTTATGATTCATGATTCATTTCATGATTTATGATTCATGATTCAATTCATGAGTCATGATTCATGATTTGATTCATGATTCATGAATCATGATTCAATTCATGATTCATGAATCATGTTTCAATTCATGATTCAATTCATGATTCATGATTCAATTCATGATTTATGATTCATGATTCAATGCATGATTCATGATTCATGATTTAATGCATGATTCATGATTCAATTTTTAAATTATGATTCATGATTCGATTCATGATTCATGATTCATGATTCAATTCGTGATTCATGATTCAATTCATGATTCATGATTCATTTCATGATTTATGATTCATGATTCAATTCATGAGTCATGATTCATGATTTGATTCATGATTCATGAATCATGATTCAATTCATGATTCATGAATCATGTTTCAATTCATGATTCAATTCTTGATTCAATTCATAATTCAATTCATGATTCATGATTCAATTCATGATTTATGATTCATGATTCAATGCATGATTCATGATTCATGATTCAATGCATGATTCATGATTCATGATTAGATTCATGATTCATGTTTGAATTCAAGATTCAATTCATGATTTATTTCATGAATCATGGTTCAATTCATGATTCATGATTCAATTCATGATTCATGATTCATGATTCATGATTCAATTTATGATTCATGATTCGATTCATGATTCGATTCATGATTCATAATTCATGATTTAATTCATGATTCATGATTCAATTCATGATTCATGATTCATGATTCAATTCATGATTCATGATTCAATTCATGATTCATGATTCAATTCATGATTTGTGATTCATGATTCAATTCATGATTCATAATTCAATTCATGATTTGATTCATGATTCAAGATTCAATTCATGATTCATGATTGAATTCATAATTCATGTTTTAAATCATGATTCAATTCATGATTCATGTTTTAATTCATGATTCATGATTCAATTCATGATTCAATTCATGATTCATGATTCAATTCATGATTCATGATTCAACTCATGATCCATGATTCGATTCATGATTCAATTCATGATTCATGATTTAATTCATAATTCATGTTTTAAATCATGATTCATGTTTTAATTCATGATTCATGATTTAATTCATGATTCAATTCATGATTCATGATTCATGATTCGATTCATGATTCATGTTTGAATTCAAGATTCAATTCATGATTTATTTCATGAATCATGGTTCAATTCATGATTCATGATTCAATTCATGATTCATGATTCATGATTCATGATTCAATTTATGATTCATGATTCGATTCATGATTCGATTCATGATTCATAATTCATGATTTAATTCATGATTCATGATTCAATTCATGATTCATGATTCATGATTCAACTCATGATTCATGATTCAATTCATGATTCATGATTCATGATTCAATTCATGATTTGTGATTCATGATTCAATTCATGATTCATAATTCAATTCATGATTTGATTCATGATTCAAGATTCAATTCATGATTCATGATTGAATTCATAATTCATGTTTTAAATCATGATTCAATTCATGATTCATGTTTTAATTCATGATTCATGATTCAATTCATGATTCAATTCATGATTCATGATTCAATTCATGATTCATGATTCAACTCATGATCCATGATTCGATTCATGATTCAATTCATGATTCATGATTTAATTCATAATTCATGTTTTAAATCATGATTCATGTTTTAATTCATGATTCATGATTTAATTCATGATTCAATTCATGATTCATGATTCAATTCATGATTCATGATTCGATTCAAGATTTAATTCATGTTTCATGATTCATGATTCAATTCATGATTCATGATTCGATTCATGATTCAATTCGTGATTCATGATTTAATTCATGATTCATGTTTCGATTCATGATTCAATTCATGATTCATGATTCATTATTCAATTCATGATTCATGATTCAATTCATGATTCATGATTCGATTCATGATTCATGATTTATTTCATTATTCTTGATTCATGATTCAATTCATGATTCAATTCATGATTCATGATTTATTTCATTTTTCTTGATTCATGATTCAATTCATGATTCAATTCATGATTTATGATTCAATTCATAATTCATTATTCATGATTCATGATTCGATTCATGATTCATGATTCAATTCGTGATTCATGATTCGATTCATGATTCGATTCATGATTCATGATTTAATTCATGATTCATGATTCAATTCATGATTCATGATTCATGATTCAATTCATGATTCATGATTCAATTCATGATTTGTGATTCATGATTCAATTCATGATTCATAATTCAATTCATGATTTGTGATTTATGATTCGATTCATGATTCATGATTTGATTCATGATTCAAGATTCAATTCATGATTCATGATTGAATTCATAATTCATGTTTTAAATCATGATTCAATTCATGATTCATGTTTTAATTCATGATTCATGATTCAATTCATGATTCATGATTCAATTCATGATTCGATTCATGATTCAATTCATGATTCATGATTTAATTCATAATTCATGTTTTAAATCATGAATTATGTTTTAATTCATGATTCATGATTCAATTCATGAGTCATGATTCATGATTTGATTCATGATTCATGATTTGATTCATGATTCATGAATCATGATTCAATTCATGATTCATGAATCATGTTTCAATTCATGATTCAATTCTTGATTCAATTCATAATTCAATTCATGATTCATGATTCAATTCATGATTTATGATTCATGATTCAATGCATGATTCATGATTCATGATTCAATGCATGATTCATGATTCATGATTCGATTCATGATTCATGTTTGAATTCAAGATTCAATTCATGATTTATTTTATGAATCATGGTTCAATTCATGATTCATGATTCAATTCATGATTCATGATTCAATTTATGATTCATGATTCGATTTATGATTCGATTCATGATTCATGATTCATGATTTAATTCATAATTCATGATTCAATTCATGATTCATGATTCATGATTCAATTCATGATTCATGATTCAATTCATGATTCATGATTCATGATTCAATTCAGGATTTGTGATTCATGATTCAATTCATGATTCATAATTCAATTCATGATTTGTGATTTATGATTCGATTCATGATTCATGATTTGATTCATGATTCAAGATTCAATTCATGATTCATGATTGAATTCATAATTCATGTTTTAAATCATGATTCAATTCATGATTCATGTTTTAATTCATGATTCATGATTCAATTCATGATTCAATTCATGATTCATGATTCAATTTATGATTCATGATTCGATTCATGATTCAATTCATGATTCATGATTTAATTCATAATTCATGTTTTAAATCATGATTCATGTTTTAATTCATGATTCATGATTCAATTCATGATTCAATTCATGATTCATGATTCAATTCATGATTCATGATTCGATTCAAGATTTAATTCATGATTCATGATTCAATTCATGATTCATGATTCGATTCAAGATTTATTTCATGATTCATGATTCATGATTCAATTCATGCTTCATGATTTAATTCATGATTCATGATTCGATTCATGATTCAATTCATGATTCATGATTCATGATTCAATTCATGATTCATGATTCGATGTATGATTCATGATTTATGATTCAATTCATGATTCATGATTTATTTCATTATTCTTGATTCATGATTCAATTCATGATTCAATTCATGATTCATGATTTATTTCATTTTTCTTGATTCATGATTCAATTCATGATTCAATTCATGATTTATGATTCAATTCATAATACATTATTCATGATTCATGATTCGATTCATGATTCATGATTCAATTCGTGATTCATGATTCGATTCATGATTCATGATTCGATTCATGATTCAATTCATGATTCATGATTCATGATTCAATTCATGATTCATGATTCGATGTATGATTCATGATTTATGATTCAATTCATGATTCATGATTTATTTCATTATTCTTGATTCATGATTCATGATTCATGATTTAATTCATAATTCATGATTCAATTCATGATTCATGATTCATGATTCAATTCATGATTCATGATTCAATTCATGATTCATGATTCATGATTCAATTCAGGATTTGTGATTCATGATTCAATTCATGATTCATAATTCAATTCATGATTCATGATTCATGATTCATGATTCAATTTATGATTCATGATTCGATTCATGATTCGATTCATGATTCATAATTCATGATTTAATTCATGATTCATGATTCAATTCATGATTCATGATTCATGATTCAACTCATGATTCATGATTCAATTCATGATTCATGATTCATGATTCAATTCATGATTTGTGATTCATGATTCAATTCATGATTCATAATTCAATTCATGATTTGATTCATGATTCAAGATTCAATTCATGATTCATGATTGAATTCATAATTCATGTTTTAAATCATGATTCAATTCATGATTCATGTTTTAATTCATGATTCATGATTCAATTCATGATTCAATTCATGATTCATGATTCAATTCATGATTCATGATTCAACTCATGATCCATGATTCGATTCATGATTCAATTCATGATTCATGATTTAATTCATAATTCATGTTTTAAATCATGATTCATGTTTTAATTCATGATTCATGATTTAATTCATGATTCAATTCATGATTCATGATTCAATTCATGATTCATGATTCGATTCAAGATTTAATTCATGTTTCATGATTCATGATTCAATTCATGATTCATGATTCGATTCATGATTCAATTCGTGATTCATGATTTAATTCATGATTCATGTTTCGATTCATGATTCAATTCATGATTCATGATTCATTATTCAATTCATGATTCATGATTCAATTCATGATTCATGATTCGATTCATGATTCATGATTTATTTCATTATTCTTGATTCATGATTCAATTCATGATTCAATTCATGATTCATGATTTATTTCATTTTTCTTGATTCATGATTCAATTCATGATTCAATTCATGATTTATGATTCAATTCATAATTCATTATTCATGATTCATGATTCGATTCATGATTCATGATTCAATTCGTGATTCATGATTCGATTCATGATTCGATTCATGATTCATGATTTAATTCATGATTCATGATTCAATTCATGATTCATGATTCATGATTCAATTCATGATTCATGATTCAATTCATGATTTGTGATTCATGATTCAATTCATGATTCATAATTCAATTCATGATTTGTGATTTATGATTCGATTCATGATTCATGATTTGATTCATGATTCAAGATTCAATTCATGATTCATGATTGAATTCATAATTCATGTTTTAAATCATGATTCAATTCATGATTCATGTTTTAATTCATGATTCATGATTCAATTCATGATTCATGATTCAATTCATGATTCGATTCATGATTCAATTCATGATTCATGATTTAATTCATAATTCATGTTTTAAATCATGAATTATGTTTTAATTCATGATTCATGATTCAATTCATGAGTCATGATTCATGATTTGATTCATGATTCATGATTTGATTCATGATTCATGAATCATGATTCAATTCATGATTCATGAATCATGTTTCAATTCATGATTCAATTCTTGATTCAATTCATAATTCAATTCATGATTCATGATTCAATTCATGATTTATGATTCATGATTCAATGCATGATTCATGATTCATGATTCAATGCATGATTCATGATTCATGATTCGATTCATGATTCATGTTTGAATTCAAGATTCAATTCATGATTTATTTTATGAATCATGGTTCAATTCATGATTCATGATTCAATTCATGATTCATGATTCAATTTATGATTCATGATTCGATTTATGATTCGATTCATGATTCATGATTCATGATTTAATTCATAATTCATGATTCAATTCATGATTCATGATTCATGATTCAATTCATGATTCATGATTCAATTCATGATTCATGATTCATGATTCAATTCAGGATTTGTGATTCATGATTCAATTCATGATTCATAATTCAATTCATGATTTGTGATTTATGATTCGATTCATGATTCATGATTTGATTCATGATTCAAGATTCAATTCATGATTCATGATTGAATTCATAATTCATGTTTTAAATCATGATTCAATTCATGATTCATGTTTTAATTCATGATTCATGATTCAATTCATGATTCAATTCATGATTCATGATTCAATTTATGATTCATGATTCGATTCATGATTCAATTCATGATTCATGATTTAATTCATAATTCATGTTTTAAATCATGATTCATGTTTTAATTCATGATTCATGATTCAATTCATGATTCAATTCATGATTCATGATTCAATTCATGATTCATGATTCGATTCAAGATTTAATTCATGATTCATGATTCAATTCATGATTCATGATTCGATTCAAGATTTATTTCATGATTCATGATTCATGATTCAATTCATGCTTCATGATTTAATTCATGATTCATGATTCGATTCATG
The DNA here is from genome assembly GCA_036250195.1 of Mixophyes australis. Taxonomy (NCBI): domain Eukaryota; kingdom Metazoa; phylum Chordata; class Amphibia; order Anura; family Limnodynastidae; genus Mixophyes; species Mixophyes australis. The sequence goes on along the minus strand of JAVHZZ010000004.1, from coordinate 210,043,587 downwards.
ATTCAATTCATGATTCATGATTCATGATTCAATTCATGATTCATGATTCGATGTATGATTCATGATTTATGATTCAATTCATGATTCATGATTTATTTCATTATTCTTGATTCATGATTCAATTCATGATTCAATTCATGATTCATGATTTATTTCATTTTTCTTGATTCATGATTCAATTCATGATTCAATTCATGATTTATGATTCAATTCATAATACATTATTCATGATTCATGATTCGATTCATGATTCATGATTCAATTCGTGATTCATGATTCGATTCATGATTCATGATTCGATTCATGATTCAATTCATGATTCATGATTCATGATTCAATTCATGATTCATGATTCGATGTATGATTCATGATTTATGATTCAATTCATGATTCATGATTTATTTCATTATTCTTGATTCATGATTCATGATTCATGATTTAATTCATAATTCATGATTCAATTCATGATTCATGATTCATGATTCAATTCATGATTCATGATTCAATTCATGATTCATGATTCATGATTCAATTCAGGATTTGTGATTCATGATTCAATTCATGATTCATAATTCAATTCATGATTTGTGATTTATGATTCGATTCATGATTCATGATTTGATTCATGATTCAAGATTCAATTCATGATTCATGATTGAATTCATAATTCATGTTTTAAATCATGATTCAATTCATGATTCATGTTTTAATTCATGATTCATGATTCAATTCATGATTCAATTCATGATTCATGATTCAATTTATGATTCATGATTCGATTCATGATTCAATTCATGATTCATGATTTAATTCATAATTCATGTTTTAAATCATGATTCATGTTTTAATTCATGATTCATGATTCAATTCATGATTCAATTCATGATTCATGATTCAATTCATGATTCATGATTCGATTCAAGATTTAATTCATGATTCATGATTCAATTCATGATTCATGATTCGATTCAAGATTTATTTCATGATTCATGATTCATGATTCAATTCATGCTTCATGATTTAATTCATGATTCATGATTCGATTCATGATTCAATTCATGATTCATGATTCATGATTCAATTCATGATTCATGATTCGATGTATGATTCATGATTTATGATTCAATTCATGATTCATGATTTATTTCATTATTCTTGATTCATGATTCAATTCATGATTCAATTCATGATTCATGATTTATTTCATTTTTCTTGATTCATGATTCAATTCATGATTCAATTCATGATTTATGATTCAATTCATAATACATTATTCATGATTCATGATTCGATTCATGATTCATGATTCAATTCGTGATTCATGATTCGATTCATGATTCGATTCATGATTCATGATTCATGATTTAATTCAGATTCATGATTCAATTCATGATTCATGATTCAATTCATGATTCATGATTCAATTCATGATTCATGATTCAATTCATGATTCATGATTCATGATTCAATTCATGATTTGTGATTCATGATTCAATTCATGATTCATAATTCAATTCATGATTTGTGATTTATGATTCGATTCATGATTCATGATTTGATTCATGATTCATGATTGAATTCATGATTCAATTCATGATTCATGATTCAATTCATGATTCATGATTCAATTCATGATTCATGATTCGATTCATGATTCAATTCATGATTCATGATTTAATTCATAATTCATGTTTTAAATCATGATTCATGTTTTAATTCATGATTCATGATTCAATTCATGATTCAATTGATGATTCATGATTCGATTCATGATTCAATTCATGATTCATGATTCAATTCATGATTCATGATTCGATTCAAGATTTAATTCATGATTCATGATTCATGATTCAATTCATGATTCATGATTCAATTCATGATTCATGATTCGATTCATGATTCAATTCTTGATTCATGATTCAATTCATGATTCATGATTCGATGTATGATTCATGATTTATGATTCAATTCATGATTCATGATTTATTTTATTATTCTTGATGCATGATTCAATTCATGATTCAATTCATGATTCATGATTTATTTCATTTTTCTTGATTCATGATTCAATGCATGATTCAATTCATGATTTATGATTCAATTCATAATTCATTATTCATGATTCATGATTCGATTCATGATTCATGATTCAATTCGTGATTCATGATTTATTTCATGATTCATTTCATGATTCATGATTGATGATTAAATTCATGATTTAGATCATGATTCATTTTATGATTCATAATTCATGATTCAATTCATGATTCATTTCATGATTCATGATTCATGATTCAATTCATGATTCATGATTCATGATTTAATTAATGATTCATGATTTAAGATTCGATTCATGATTCATGATTCAATTCATGATTCGTGATTCATGATTCAATTCATGATTCAGGATTCATTTCATGATTCATTATTTATGATTCAATTCATGATTCAATTCATGATTCAATTTATGATTCATAATTCATAATTCAATTCATGATTCATGATTCAATTCATGATTCATGATTCATGATTCGATTCATGATTTAATTCATGATTCATGATTTATGATTCAATTCATGATTCATGATTTATGATTCGATTCATGATTCATGATTCAATTCATGATTCATGATTCATGATTCAATTCATGATTCATGATTCATGATTCGATTCATTATTCATGTTTCAATTCATGATTCAATTCTTGATTCAATTCATATTTCAATTCATGATTCATGATTTAATGCATGATTCATAATTCATGATTCAATGCATGATTCATGATTCATGATTGAATTCATGTTTCCTGTTTGAATTCATGATTCAATTCATTATTCAGTTCATGATTCAATTCATGATTCATGATTCAATTAGTGATTCATGATTCATGATTCGTGATTCAATTTATGATTCATGATTCAATGCATGATTCATGATTCATTATTCAATTCATGATTCATGATTCAATTCATGATTCATGATTTATTTCATGATTCATTTCATGATTCATGATTGATGATTAAATTCATGATTTAGATCATGATTCATTTTATGATTCATAATTCATGATTCAATTCATGATTCATTTCATGATTCATGATTCATGATTCAATTCATGATTCATGATTCATGATTTAATTAATGATTCATGATTCAAGATTTGATTCATGATTTATGATTCAATTCATGATTCATGATTCATGATTCAATTCATGATTCAGGATTCATTTCATGATTCATGATTTATGATTCAATTCATTAATTCAATTTATGATTCAATTTATGATTCATAATTCATAATTCAATTCATGATTCATGATTCATGATTCAATTCATGATTCATGATTCATGATTCGATTCATAATTTAATTCATGATTCATGATTTATGATTCAATTCATGATTCATGATTTATGATTCGATTCATGATTCATGATTCATGATTCAATTCATGATATATGATTCAATTCATGATTCATGATTCATGATTCGATTCATTATTCATGTTTCAATTTATGATTCAATTCTTGATTCAATTCATAATTCAATTCATGATTCATGATTTAATGCATGATTCATAATTCATGATTCAATGCATGATTCATGATTCATGATTGAATTCATGTTTCCTGTTTGAATTCATGATTCAATTCATGATTCAGTTCATGATTCAATTCATGATTCATGATTCATGATTCAATTCATGATTCATGATTCAATTCATGATTCATGATTTGATTCATGATTCATGATTCAATTCATAATTCATGATTCATGATTCAATTCATGATTCATGATTCATGATTTGATTCATGATTCATGATTCAATTCATGATTCATGATACAATTCATGATTAATGATTCATTATTCAATTCATGATTCATGAATCATGATTCGATTCATTATTCATGTTTCAATTCATGATTCAATTCTTGATTCAATTCATAATTCAATTCATGATACAATTCATAATTCAATTCATGATTCATGATTCAATGCATGATTCATGATTCGATTCATGTTTGAATTCATGATTCAATTCATGATTCATTTCATGATTCATAATTCAATTCATGATTCATGATTCAATTCATGATTCATGATTCATGATTCAATTCATGAGTCATGATTCAATTAATGATTCGATTCAATTCATGATTCATGATTCAATTCATGATTCATGATTTATGATTCAATTCATGATTCATGATTGAATTCATGATTCATGATTCATGATTCAATTTATGATTCATGATTCAATTCATGATTCATGATTCATTTCATGATTCATTTTATGATTCATGATTCAATACATGATTTGTGATTCATGATTCAATTCATGATTCATTATTCAATTCATGATTTGTGATTCATGATTCGATTCATGTTTCATGATTCGATTCATGATTCAAGATTCAATTCATGATTCATGATTCAATTCATAATTCATGTTTTAAATCATGATTCAATTTATGATTCATGTTTTAATTCATGATTCATTATTTAATTCATGATTCAATTCATGATTCATGATTCAATTCATGATTCATGATTCTTAATTCATGACTTAATTCATGATTCATGATTTGATTCATGATTCATGATTCAATTCATGATTCAATTCATGATTCATGATTTATGATTCGATTCGTGATTCATGATTCATGATTCAATTCATGATTCATGATTCATGATTCAATTCATGATTCAATTCATGATTCATGATTTATGATTCGATTCATGATTCATGATTCATGATTCAATTCATGATTCATGATTCAATTCATGATTCATGATTCAATTCATGATTCATGATTCATGATTCAATTCATGATTCATGAATCATGATTTGATTCATTATTCATGTTTCAATTCATAATTCAATTCTTGATTCAATTCATAATTCAATTCATGATTCATGATTTATGATTCAATTCATGATTCATGATTTATGATTCGATTCATGATTCATGATTCATGATTCAATTCATGATTCATGATTCAATTCATGATTCATGATTCAATTAATGATTCATGAATCATGATTCGAATTATTATTCATGTTTCAATAAATGATTCAATTCTTGATTCAATTCATAATTCAATTCATGATTCATGATTTAATGCATGATTCATAATTCATGATTCAATGCATGATTCATGATTCATGATTGAATTCATGATTCCTGTTTGAATTCATGATTCAATTCATGATTCATTTCATGATTGAATTCATGATTCATGATTCAATTAGTGATTCATGATTCATGATTCGTGATTCAATTCATGATTCATGATTCAATGCATGATTCATGATTCATTATTCAATTCATGATATATGATTCAATTCATGATTCATGATTCATGATTCAATTCATGATTCATGATTCATAATTCAATTCATGATTCATGATTCATGATTCATGATTAGATTCATGATTCATGATTCGATTCATGATTCATGATTCAATTCATGATTCATGATTCAATTCATGATTCATGATTTGATTCATGATTCATGATTCAAATCATGATTCATGATACAATTCATGATTAATGATTCATTATTCAATTCATGATTCATGAATCATGATTAGATTCATTATTCATGTTTCAATTCATGATTCAATTCATGACTCATGATTCATTTCATGATTCATTTCATGACTCATTTCTTAATTAATGATTCAATTTATGATTCATGATTCAATTCATGATTCATGATTCATTTAATGATTCATGATTTATGATTCAATTCATGATTCAATTCATGATTCATGATACATGATTCAATTCATGATTCATGATTCATGTTTCAATTCATGATTTATGATTCATGATTCATGATTCAACTCATGATTCATGATTCATGTTTGAATTCATTATTCAATTCTTGATTCAATTCATAATTCAATTCATGATTCATGATTTAAATCATGATTCATGATTCATGATTCAATGCATGATTCATGATTCATGATTCAATGCATGATTCATGATTCATGATTCCATTCATGATTCATGATTCATTTTATGATTCATGATTCATGATTCAATTCATGATTTGTGATTCATGATTCAATTCATAATTCAATTCATGATTTGTGATTCATGATTCGATTCATGTTTCATGATTCGATTCATGATTCAAGATTCAATTCATAATTTATGATTCAATTCATGATTCATGTTTTAATTCTTGATTCATGATTCAATTCATGATTCATGATTCGATTCATGATTCATGTTTGAATTCATTATTCAATTCTTGATTCAATTCATAATTCAATTCATGATTCATGATTCAATTCATGATTCATGATTCATGATTCAATGCATGATTCATGATTCATGATTCAATGCATGATTCTTGATTCATGATTCCATTCATGATTCATGATTCATTTTATGATTCATGATTCATGATTCAATTTATGATTTGTGATTCATGATTCAATTCATAATTCAATTTATGATTTGTGATTCATGATTCGATTCATGTTTCATGATTCGATTCATGATTCAAGATTCAATTCATGATTTATGATTCAATTCATGATTCATGTTTTAATTCTTGATTCATGATTCAATTCATAATTCAATTCATGATTCATGATTTAATTCATGATTCATGATTCTTAATTCATGATTCAATTCATGATTCATGATTCGATTCATGATTCATTATTCATTTCTTGATTCATGATTCAATTCATGATTCATGATTCGATTCATGATTCATGATTTAATTCATGATTTATGATTCAATTCATGATTCATGATTTATTTCATGATTCAATTCATGGTTCATGAATCTTGATTCAATTCAAGATTTATTTCATGATTCTTGATTCATGATTCAATTCATGATTCAATTCATGATTCATGATTCAATTCATGATTCATTATTCATGATTCATGATTCGATTCATGATTCATGATTCATAATTCAATTCGTGATTCATGATTCAATTCATGATTCATGTTTCAATTCATGATTCATGATTCATGATTAAATTCATCATTCGATTCATGATTCATGATTCGATTCATGATTCATGATTCATGATTCAATTCATGATTCATGGTTCAAATTATAATTCATGATTCATGATTCAATTCATGATTCGATTCATGATTTATGATTCGATTCATGATTCATGATTCAATTCATGATTCAATTCATGATTCATGATTCAATTCATGATTTATGATTCAATTCATGATTCATGATTCATTTCATGATTCATGATTCATGATTCAATTCATGATTCAATTCATGATTCATTTTATGATTCATGATTCATGATTCAATTCATGATTCATGATTCGATTCATGATTCATGATTCAAATCATAATTCCAATTCATGATGCGATTCATGATTCATGATTCAATTCTTGATTCATGATTCATTATTCGATTCATGATTAAATTCATGATTCATGATTTATGATTCAATTCATGATTAATTTTATGATTCATGATTCATGATTCAATTCATGATTCATGATTCGATTCATGATTCATGATTCAATTCATAATTCAATTCATGATGCGATTCATGATTCATGATTCAATTCTTGATTCATGATTCATTATTCGATTCATGATTAAATTCATGATTCATGATTTATGATTCAATTCATGATTAATTTTATGATTCATGATTCATGATTCAATTCATGATTCATGATTCGATTCATGATTCATGATTCAATTCATAATTCAATTCATGATGCGATTCATGATTCATGATTCAATTCTTGATTCATGATTCATGATTCGATTCATGATTCAATTCATGGTTCATGAATCTTGATTTATGATTCATGATTCGATTCAAGATTCATGATTAAATTCATGATTCATGATTTATGATTCAATTCATGATTCATGATTTATTTCATGATTCAATTCATGGTTCATGAATCTTGATTCAATTCATGATTCAATTCATGATTCATGATTTATGATTCAATTCATGAGTCATTATTCATGATTCGATTCATGATTCATGATTCAATTCATAATTCAATTCATGATTCATGATTCAATTCTTGATTCATGATTTATGATTCAATTAATGATTAATGATTCATGATTCAATTAATGATTAATGATTCAATATTCGATTCATGATTCATGTTTCAATTCATGATTCATGATTCATGATTAAATTCATCATTCGATTCATGATTCATGATTTATGATTCGATTCAAGATTCATGATTCATGATTCATGATTCAATTCATGATTCATGATTCAATTCATGATTCATGAATCATGATTCGATTCATGATTCATGTTTCAATTCATTATTCAATTCATGAATCAATTCATGATTCATGATTCATGATTCAATTCATGATTCATGATTCATGATTCAATTAATGATTAATGATTCAAGATTCGATTCATGATTCATATTTCAATTCATGATTCATGATTCATGATTAAATTCATCATTCGATTCATGATTCATGATTCATGATTCGATTCATGATTCATGATTCAATTCATGATTCATGGTTCAAATTATGATTCATGATTCATGATTCAATTCATGATTCGATTCATGATTTATGATTTGATTCATGATTCATGATTCAATTCATGATTCAATTTATGATTCATGATTCAATTCATGATTCATGATTCATTTCATGATTCATGATTCATGATTTAATACATGATTCAATTCATGATTCATTTTATGATTCATGATTCATGATTCAATTAATGATTCATGATTCGATTCATGATTCATGATTCAATTCATAATTCAATTCATGATGTGATTCATGATTCATGATTCAATTCTTGATTCATGATTCATGATTTGATTCATGATTAAATTCATGATTCATGATTTATGATTCAATTCATGATTATTTTATGATTCATGATTCATGATTCAATTCATGATTCATGATTCGATTCATGATTCATGATTCAATTCATAATTCAATTCATGATGTGATTCATGATTCATGATTCAATTCTTGATTCATGATTCATGATTCGATTCATGATTAAATTCATGATTCATGATTTATGATTCAATTCATGATTCATGATTCGATTCATGATTCATGATTCAATTTATAATTCAATTCATGATTCATGATGCGATTCATGATTCATGATGCGATTCATGATTCATGATTCAATTATTGATTCATGATTCATGATTTAATTCATGATTCATGATTCATGATTTATGATTCAATTCATGATTCATGATTTATTTCATGATTCTTGATTCATGATTCAATTCATGATTCAATTCATGATTCATGATGCAATTCATGATTCATTATTCAATTCATGATTCATGAATCATGATTCGATTCATGATTCATGTTTCAATTCATTATTCAATTCATGAATCAATTCATGATTCATGATTCATGATTCAATTCATGATTCATGATTCATGATTCAATTAATGATTAATGATTCAAGATTCGATTCATGATTCATGTTTCAATTCATGATTCATGATTCATGATTAAATTCATCATTCGATTCATGATTCATGATTCATGATTCGATTCATGATTCATGATTCATGATTCAATTCATGATTCATGGTTCAAATTATGATTCATGATTCATGATTCAATTCATGATTCGATTCATGATTTATGATTCGATTCATGATTCATGATTCATGATTCAATTCATGATTCAATTCATGATTCATGATTCAATTCATGATTTATGATTCAATTCATGATTCATGATTCATTTCATGATTCATGATTCATGATTCAATTCATGATTCAATTCATGATTCATTTTATGATTCATGATTCATGATTCAATTCATGATTCATGATTCGATTCATGATTCATGATTCAATTCATAATTCCAATTCATGATGCGATTCATGATTCATGATTCAATTCTTGATTCATGATTCATTATTAGATTCATGATTAAATTCATGATTCATGATTTATGATTCAATTCATGATTAATTTTATGATTCATGATTCATGATTCAATTCATGATTCATGATTCGATTCATGATTCATGATTCAATTCATAATTCAATTCATGATGCGATTCATGATTCATGATTCAATTCTTGATTCATGATTCATGATTCGATTCATGATTAAATTCATGACTCATGATTTATGATTCAATTCATGAATTATGATTTATTTCATGATACATTTCATGATTCATGATTCAATTCATTATTCATGATTCAATTCAGGATTCATGATTCATGATTCATGATTCATGATTCAATTTATGATTCATGAATCAATTCATTATTCATGAGACATGATTCAATTCATGATTTCTGATTCAATTCATGATTCATGATTTATGATTCAATTCATGAGTCATGATTCATGATTCGATTCATGATTCATGATTCAATTCATAATTCAATTCATGATTCATGATGCGATTCATGATTCATGATTCAATTCTTGATTCATGATTCATGATTCGATTCAAGATTCATGATTTAATTCATGATTCATGATTTATGATTCAACTCATGATTCATGATTTATTTCATGATTCAATTCATGGTTCATGAATCTTGATTTATGATTCATGATTCAATTCATGATTTATGATTCAATTCATGATTCATGATTCATTTCATGATTCATGATTCATGATTCAATTCATGATTCAATTCATGATTCATTTTATGATTCATGATTCATGATTCAATTCATGATTCATGATTCGATTCATGATTCATGATTCAATTCATAATTCCAATTCATGATGCGATTCATGATTCATGATTCAATTCTTGATTCATGATTCATTATTAGATTCATGATTAAATTCATGATTCATGATTTATGATTCAATTCATGATTAATTTTATGATTCATGATTCATGATTCAATTCATGATTCATGATTCGATTCATGATTCATGATTCAATTCATAATTCAATTCATGATGCGATTCATGATTCATGATTCAATTCTTGATTCATGATTCATGATTCGATTCATGATTAAATTCATGATTCATGATTTATGATTCAATTCATGAATTATGATTTATTTCATGATACATTTCATGATTCATGATTCAATTCATTATTCATGATTCAATTCAGGATTCATGATTCATGATTCATGATTCATGATTCAATTTATGATTCATGAATCAATTCATTATTCATGAGTCATGATTCAATTCATGATTTCTGATTCAATTCATGATTCATGATTTATGATTCAATTCATGAGTCATGATTCATGATTCGATTCATGATTCATGATTCAATTCATAATTCAATTCATGATTCATGATGCGATTCATGATTCATGATTCAATTCTTGATTCATGATTCATGATTCGATTCAAGATTCATGATTTAATTCATGATTCATGATTTATGATTCAACTCATGAGTCATGATTTATTTCATGATTCAATTCATGGTTCATGAATCTTGATTTATGATTCATGATTCGATTCAAGATTCATGATTAAATTCATAATTCATGATTTATGATTCAATTCATGATTCATGATTTATTTCATGATTCAATTCATGGTTCATGAATCTTGATTCAATTCATGATTCAATTCATGATTCATGATTTATGATTCAATTCATGAGTCATTATTCATGATTCGATTCATGATTCATGATTCAATTCATAATTCAATTCATGATTCATGATGCGATTCATGATTCATGATTCAATTCTTGATTCATGATTTATGATTCAATTAATGATTAATGATTCATGATTCAATTAATGATTAATGATTCAAGATTCGATTCATGATTCATGTTTCAATTCATGATTCATGATTAAATTCATCATTCGATTCATGATTCATGATTTATGATTCGATTCAAGATTCATGATTCATGATTCATGATTCAATTCATGATTCATGATTCAATTCATGATTCATGATTCAATTCATGATTTATGAATCATGATTCGATTCATGATTCATGTTTCAATTCATTATTCAATTCATGAATCAATTCATGATTCATGATTCATATTTCAATTCATGATTCATGATTCATGATTCAATTAATGATTAATGATTCAAGATTCGATTCATGATTCATATTTCAATTCATGATTCATGATTCATGATTAAATTCATCATTCGATTCATGATTCATGATTCATAATTCGATTCATGATTCATGATTCATGATTCGATTCATGATTCATGATTCATGATTCAATTCATGATTCATGGTTCAAATTATGATTCATGATTCATTATTCAATTCATGATTCAATTTATGATTCATGATTCAATTCATGATTTATGATTCATAATTCGATTCATGATTCATGATTCATGATTCGATTCATGATTCATGATTCATGATTCGATTCATGATTTATGATTCGATTCATGATTCATGATTCAATTCATGATTCAATTTATGATTCATGATGCAATTCATGATTTATGATTCAATTCATGATTCATGATTCATTTCATGATTCATGATTCATGATTCAATTCATGATTCAATTCATGATTCATTTTATGATTCATGATTCATGATTCAATTCATGATTCATGATTCGATTCATGATTCATGATTCAATTCATAATTCAATTCATGATGTGATTCATGATTCATGATTCAATTCTTGATTCATGATTCGATTCATGATTAAATTCATTATTTATGATTTATGATTCAATTCATGATTATTTTATGATTCATGATTCATGATTCAATTCATGATTCATGATTCGATTCATGATTCATGATTCAATTCATAATTCAATTCATGATGTGATTCATGATTCATGATTCAATTCTTGATTCATGATTCATGATTCGATTCATGATTAAATTCATGATTCATGATTTATGATTCAATTCATGATTCATGATTTATTTCATGATACATTTCATGATTCATGATTCAATTCATGATTCATGATTCAATTCAGGATTCATGATTCATGATTCATGATTCATGATTCAATTTATGATTCATTAATCAATAAATTATTCATGATTCATGATTCAATTCAAGATTTCTGATTCAATTCATGATTCATGATTTATGATTCAATTCATGAGTCATGATTCATGATTCGATTCATGATTCATGATTCAATTCATAATTCAATTCATGATTCATGATGCGATTCATGATTCATGATTCAATTCTTGATTTATGATTCATGATTCGATTCAAGATTCATGAATCTTGATTTATGATTCAGGTTTCGATTCAAGATTCAACTCACGATTCATGATTTATTTCATGATTCAATTCATGGTTCATGAATCTTGATTCAATTCATGATTTATTTCATGATTCATGATTCGATTCATGATTCATGATTCATGATTCAATTCATGAGTCATGATTCAATTCATAATTCATGATTCATGATTCATGATTCAATTCATGATTCATGATTCAATTCATGATTCATGATTCAATTCATGATTCATGAATCATGATTCGATTCATGATTCATGATTCATGATTCAATTCATGATTCATGAATCATGATTCGATTCATGATTCATGTTTCAATTCATGATTCAATTCATGATTCATGAATCATGATTCGATTCATGATTCATGATTCATGATTCAATTCATGATTCATGATTCATGATTCAATTCATGAATCATGATTCATGATTCAATTCATGATTCATGATTCGATTCATGATTCATGATTAAATTCATGATTCATGAATTATGATTCAATTCATGATTCATGATTTATTTCATGATTCAATTCATGGTTCATGAATCTTGATTCAGTTCATGATTTATTTCATGATTCATGATTCGATTCATGATTTATGATTCATGATTCAATTCATGAGTTATGATTTATGATTCGATTCATGATTCATGATTCGATTCATGATTCATGAATTATTATTCAATTCATGATTCATGATTCGATTCATGATTCATGATTCAATTTATAATTCAATTCATGATTCATGATGCGATTCATGATTCATGATGCGATTCATGATTCATGATTCAATTCTTGATTCATGATTCATGATTTAATTCATGATTCATGATTCATGATTTATGATTCAATTCATGATTCATGATTTATTTCATGATTCTTGATTCATGATTCAATTCATGATTCAATTCATGATTCATGATGCAATTCATGATTCATTTTTCATGTTCATGATTCGATTCATGATTCATGATTCAATTCATGATTCATGATTCAATGCATGATTCATGATTCAAGATTCGATTCATGATTATTGATTCAATTCATGATTCATGATTCAATTCATGATTCGAATCATAATTCATGATTCGAATCATGATTCATTAATCATGAATTATGATTCGATTCATGATTCATGATTTATGATTCATGATTCATAAATCAATTCATGATTCATGATTTAATTCATGATTCATGATTCAATTCATGATTTGATATATGATTCATGATTCAATTCATGATTTATGATTCATGATTCAATTCGTGATTCATGATCCAATTCATGATTCATGATTCATTTCATAATTCATGATTCATGATTCAATTCATGATTTGTGATTCATGATTCAATTCATGATTCATAATTAAATTCATGATTTGTGACTCATGATTCGATTCATGTTTCATGATTCGATTCATGATTCAAGATTCAATTCATGATTCATGATTCATGATTAAATTCATAATTCATGTTTTAAATCATGATTCAATTCATGATTCATGTTTCAATTTATGATTCAATTCTTGATTCAATTCATAATTCAATTCATGATTCATGATTCAATTCATGATTTGTGATTCATGATTCAATTCATGATTATGATTCATGATTCTTGATTCGAATCATGATTCATGATTTGATTCATAATTCATGATTCATGATTTGATTCATATTTCAAGATTCAATTCATGATTCATGATTCAATTCATAATTCATGTTTTAAATCATGATTCAATTCATGATTCATGTTTTAATTCATGATTCATGATTCAATTCATGATTTAATTCATGATTCATGATTCATGATTCTTAATTCATGATTCAATTCATGATTCATGATTCGATTCATGATTCATGATTCGATTCATGATTCAATTCATGATTCATGATTCATGATTCAATTTATGATTCATGATTCGATTCATGATTCATGATTCAATTCTTGATTCATGATTCATGATTCAATTCATAATTTATGATTTATAATTCAATTCATGATTCATGATTAATTTCATGATTCATGATTAATGATTCAATTCATGATTCATGATTCAATTCATGATTCATAATTCATGATTCGATTCATGATTCATGATTCAATTTATGATTCATGATTCGATTCATGATTCATGATTCAATTCTTGATTCATGATTCATGATTCGATTCATGATTCATGATTCGAATCATGATTTATAATTCAATTCATGATTCATGATTAATTTTATAATTCAATTTATGGTTCATGAATTTTGATTCAATTCATGATTTATTTCATGATTCTTCATTCATAATTCAATTCATGATTTAATTCATGATTTATGATTCAATTCATGATTCAATTCTTGATTCAATTCATCATTCATGATTTATTTCATGATTCATTTCATGATTCATGATTCGATTTAAGATTCATGATTCAATTCATGATTCATGATTTATGATTCAATTCATGATTCATGATTTATTTCATGATTTAATTCATGATTCATGAATCTTGATTCAATTCATGATTTATTTCATGATTCATGATTCGATTCATGATTCATGATTCAATTCATGATTCATGATTTAATTTATGATTGATGATTCATGATTCAATTCATGATTAATGAATCATGATTCGATTCATGATTCATGTTTCAATTCATGATTCGATTTATGATTCATGATTCAATTCATGATTCATGATTCATGATTCAATTCATGATTCATGATTCATGATTCAATTTGTGATTCATGATTAAATTCATGGTTCATGATTTATTTCATGATTTATGATTCATGATTTATTTCATGATTCAATTTATGATTCATGATTCATGATTCAATTCATGATTCATGATTCATGATTCAATTCATGATTCATGATTCAATTCATGATTCATGATTCATGATTTAATTCATGATTCATTTCATGATTCATGATTCGATTTATGATTCATGATTCATGATTCAATTCATGAGTCATGATTAATGATTCGAATCATGATTTATGAATCATGATTCAATTCATGATTCATGAATCATGATTCGATTCATGATTCATGTTTCAATTCATAATTCAATTCTTGATTCAATTCATAATTCAATTCATGATTTATGATTAAACTCATGATTCGTGATTCAGGATTCAATGCATGATTCATGATTCATGGTTCAAATTATGATTCATGATTTAATTCATGGTTCATGATTCATTTCATGATTCATTTCATGATTTATGATTCAATTCATGATTCATGATTCATGATTCCATTCATGATTCATGATTCATTTTATGATTCATGATTCATGATTCAATTCATGATTTGTGATTCATGATTCAATTCATGATTCATGATTCATGATTCATGATTCAATTCATGATTCATGATTCAATTCATGACTCATGATTCATGATTCAATTCATGATTCATGAATCATGATTCGATTCATGATTCATGTTTCAATTCATAATTCAATTCATGATTCAATTCATAATTCAATTCATGATTCATGATTCAATGCATGATTCATGATTCGATTCATGATTCATGTTTGAATTCATGATTCAATTCATGATACATTTCATGATTCATGATTCAATTCATGATTCAATTCATGATTTATGATTCATGATTCATGATTCATGATTCAATTCATGATTCATGATTCGATTCATTATTCATGATTCATAATTCAATTCATGATTCATTATTCAATTCATGATTCATGATTCATGATTCAATTCATGATTCATGATTCCATTCATGATTCATGATTCATTTTATGATTCATGATTCATGATTCAATTCATGATTTGTGATTCATGATTCAATTCATGATTCATAATTCAATTCATGATTTGTGATTCATGATTCGATTCATGTTTCATGATTTGATTCATAATTCAAGATTCAATTCATGATTCATGATTCATGATTCAATTCATAATTCATGTTTTAAATCATGATTCAATTCATGATTCATGATTCAATTCATGATTCAATTCATGATTCATGATTCAATTCATGATTCATAAATCTTAATTCATGATTCAATTCATGATTTATGATTCGATTCATGATTCATGATTTATTTCATGATTCAATTCATGGTTCATGAATCTTGATTCAATTCATGATTTATTTTATGATTCCTGATTCGATTCATGATTCATGGTTCCTGATTCAATTTATGATTCATGATTCATGATTCAATTCATGATTCATGATTCGCCTCATGATTCATGATTCAATTCATAATTCAATTCATGATATATGATGTGATTCATGATTCATGATTCATTTCTTGATTCATGATTTATGATTCAATTCATGATTCATGATTTATTTCATGATTCAATTCATGGTTTATGATTCAATGCATGATTCATGATTCGATTCATGATTCATGTTTGAATTCATGATTCAATTCATGATTCATGATTCAATTCATAATTCATGATTCAATTCAGGATTCTTGATTCATGATTCATGATTCATGATTCAATTTATGATTCAGGATTTGATTCATTATTCATGATTCATGATTCAATTCATGATTCATGATTCAATTCATGATTCATGATTTATGATTCAATTCATGAGTCATGATTCATGATTCAATTCATGATTCATGATTCAATTCATAATTCAATTCATGATTCATGATGCAATTCATGATTCATGATTCAATTCTTGATTCATGATTCATGATTCGATTCAAGATTCATGATTCAATTCATGATTCATGATTCAATTCATGAGTCATGATTCATGATTCAATTCATGAGTTATGATTCATTAATTCGATTCATGAATCATGAATCATGATTCAATTCATGATTTAATTCTTGATTCAATTCATAATTCAATTCATGATTCATGATTCAATTCATGATTCATGATTCAATTCATGATTCATGATTCATGATTCATTTTATGATTTACGAATCATGATTCGATTCATGATTCATGTTTTAATTCATGATTCAATTCATGATTCAATTCATGATTCATGATTCATGATTTAATTTATCATTCATGATTCATGATTCAATTAATGATTCATGATTCAAGATTCGATTCATGATTCATGATTTAATTATTGATTCATGATACATGATTCATGATTCATGATTCGATTCATGATTCATGATTCATGATTTAATTCATGATTCATGATTTAATTCATGAATCATGATTCATTATTCAATTCATGATTCATGATTCGATTTAAGATTCATGATTCAATTCATGATTCATGATTTATGAATCAATTCATGATTCATGATTTATTTCATGATTCAATTCATGATTCATGATTTATTTCATGATTTATGATTCATGATTTATTTCATGATTCAATTTATGATTCATGATTCATGATTCAATTCATGATTTATGATTCATAATTCAATTCATGATTCATGATTCGATTCAGGATTCATGATTCAATTCATGATTCATGATTCAATTCATGATTCATGATTCATGATTCGATTCATGAATCATGATTCGATTCATGATTCATGATTCATGATTCAATTCATGATTCATGATTCAATTCAAAATTCATTATTCATGATTTAATTCATGATTCGAATCATGATTCATGATTAGATTCATGATTCATGATTTATGATTCAATTCATGAGTCATTATTCATTATTCGAATCATGATTCATGAATCATGATTCAATTCATGATTCATGAATCATGATTCGATTCATGATTCATGTTTCAATTCATAATTCAATTCTTGATTCAATTCATAATTCAATTTATGATTTATGATTCAACTCATGATTCTTGAATCATGATTCGATTCATGATTCATGATTCATGATTCAATTCATGATTCAATTCATGATTCATGATTCATGATTTAATTCAGATTCATGATTCAATTCATGATTCATGATTCAATTCATGATTCATGATTCAATTCATGATTCATGATTCATGATTCAATTCATGATTTGTGATTCATGATTCAATTCATGATTCATAATTCAATTCATGATTTGTGATTTATGATTCGATTCATGATTCATGATTTGATTCATGATTCAAGATTCAATTCATGATTCATGATTGAATTCATGATTCAATTCATGATTCATGATTCAATTCATGATTCATGATTCAATTCATGATTCATGATTCGATTCATGATTCAATTCATGATTCATGATTTAATTCATAATTCATGTTTTAAATCATGATTCATGTTTTAATTCATGATTCATGATTCAATTCATGATTCAATTGATGATTCATGATTCGATTCATGATTCAATTCATGATTCATGATTCAATTCATGATTCATGATTCGATTCAAGATTTAATTCATGATTCATGATTCAATTCATGATTCATGATTCAATTCATGATTCATGATTCGATTCATGATTCAATTCTTGATTCATGATTCAATTCATGATTCATGATTCGATGTATGATTCATGATTTATGATTCAATTCATGATTCATGATTTATTTTATTATTCTTGATGCATGATTCAATTCATGATTCAATTCATGATTCATGATTTATTTCATTTTTCTTGATTCATGATTCAATGCATGATTCAATTCATGATTTATGATTCAATTCATAATTCATTATTCATGATTCATGATTCGATTCATGATTCATGATTCAATTCGTGATTCATGATTTATTTCATGATTCATTTCATGATTCATGATTGATGATTAAATTCATGATTTAGATCATGATTCATTTTATGATTCATAATTCATGATTCAATTCATGATTCATTTCATGATTCATGATTCATGATTCAATTCATGATTCATGATTCATGATTTAATTAATGATTCATGATTCAAGATTCGATTCATGATTCATGATTCAATTCATGATTCGTGATTCATGATTCAATTCATGATTCAGGATTCATTTCATGATTCATTATTTATGATTCAATTCATGATTCAATTCATGATTCAATTTATGATTCATAATTCATAATTCAATTCATGATTCATGATTCAATTCATGATTCATGATTCATGATTCGATTCATGATTTAATTCATGATTCATGATTTATGATTCAATTCATGATTCATGCTTTATGATTCGATTCATGATTCATGATTCAATTCATGATTCATGATTCATGATTCAATTCATGATTCATGATTCATGATTCGATTCATTATTCATGTTTCAATTCATGATTCAATTCTTGATTCAATTCATAATTCAATTCATGATTCATGATTTAATGCATGATTCATAATTCATGATTCAATGCATGATTCATGATTCATGATTGAATTCATGTTTCCTGTTTGAATTCATGATTCAATTCATTATTCAGTTCATGATTCAATTCATGATTCATGATTCAATTAGTGATTCATGATTCATGATTCGTGATTCAATTTATGATTCATGATTCAATGCATGATTCATGATTCATTATTCAATTCATGATTCATGATTCAATTCATGATTCATGATTTATTTCATGATTCATTTCATGATTCATGATTGATGATTAAATTCATGATTTAGATCATGATTCATTTTATGATTCATAATTCATGATTCAATTCATGATTCATTTCATGATTCATGATTCATGATTCAATTCATGATTCATGATTCATGATTTAATTAATGATTCATGATTCAAGATTTGATTCATGATTTATGATTCAATTCATGATTCATGATTCATGATTCAATTCATGATTCAGGATTCAATTCATGATTCATGATTCATGATTCAATTCATGATTCATGATTCATGATTCGATTCATAATTTAATTCATGATTCATGATTTATGATTCAATTCATGATTCATGATTTATGATTCGATTCATGATTCATGATTCATGATTCAATTCATGATATATGATTCAATTCATGATTCATGATTCATGATTCGATTCATTATTCATGTTTCAATTCATGATTCAATTCTTGATTCAATTCATAATTCAATTCATGATTCATGATTTAATGCATGATTCATAATTCATGATTCAATGCATGATTCATGATTCATGATTGAATTCATGTTTCCTGTTTGAATTCATGATTCAATTCATGATTCAGTTCATGATTCAATTCATGATTCATGATTCAATTCATGATTCATGATTTGATTCATGATTCATGATTCAATTCATAATTCATGATTCATGATTCAATTCATGATTCATGATTCATGATTTGATTCATGATTCATGATTAAATTCATGATTCATGATACGATTCATGATTAATGATTCATTATTCAATTCATGATTCATGAATCATGATTCGATTCATTATTCATGTTTCAATTCATGATTCAATTCTTGATTCAATTCATAATTCAATTCATGATACAATTCATAATTCAATTCATGATTCATGATTCAATGCATGATTCATGATTCGATTCATGATTCATGTTTGAATTCATGATTCAATTCATGATTCATTTCATGATTCATAATTCAATTCATGATTCATGATTCAATTCATGATTCATGATTCATGATTCAATTCATGAGTCATGATTCAATTAATGATTCGATTCAATTCATGATTCATGATTCAATTCATGATTCATGATTTATGATTCAATTCATGATTCATGATTGAATTCATGATTCATGATTCATGATTCAATTTATGATTCATGATTCAATTCATGATTCATGATTCATTTCATGATTCATTTTATGATTCATGATTCAATACATAATTTGTGATTCATGATTCAATTCATGATTCATTATTCAATTCATGATTTGTGATTCATGATTCGATTCATGTTTCATGATTCGATTCATGATTCAAGATTCAATTCATGATTCATGATTCAATTCATAATTCATGTTTTAAATCATGATTCAATTTATGATTCATGTTTTAATTCATGATTCATTATTTAATTCATGATTCAATTCATGATTCATGATTCAATTCATGATTCATGATTCTTAATTCATGACTTAATTCATGATTCATGATTTGATTCATGATTCATGATTCAATTCATGATTCAATTCATGATTCATGATTTATGATTCGATTCATGATTCATGATTCATGATTCAATTCATGATTCATGATTCATGATTCAATTCATGATTCAATTCATGATTCATGATTTATGATTCGATTCATGATTCATGATTCATGATTCAATTCATGATTCATGATTCAATTCATGATTCATGATTCAATTCATGATTCATGATTCATGATTCAATTCATGATTCATGAATCATGATTTGATTCATTATTCATGTTTCAATTCATAATTCAATTCTTGATTCAATTCATAATTCAATTCATGATTCATGATTTATGATTCAATTCATGATTCATGATTTATGATTCGATTCATGATTCATGATTCAATTCATGATTCATGATTCAATTCATGATTCATGATTCAATTAATGATTCATGAATCATGATTCGAATTATTATTCATGTTTCAATAAATGATTCAATTCTTGATTCAATTCATAATTCAATTCATGATTCATGATTTAATGCATGATTCATAATTCATGATTCAATGCATGATTCATGATTCATGATTGAATTCATGATTCCTGTTTGAATTCATGATTCAATTCATGATTCATTTCATGATTGAATTCATGATTCATGATTCAATTAGTGATTCATGATTCATGATTCGTGATTCAATTCATGATTCATGATTCAATGCATGATTCATGATTCATTATTCAATTCATGATATATGATTCAATTCATGATTCATGATTCATGATTCAATTCATGATTCATGATTCATAATTCAATTCATGATTCATGATTCATGATTCATGATTCGATTCATGATTCATGATTCGATTCATGATTCATGATTCAATTCATGATTCATGATTCAATTCATGATTCATGATTTGATTCATGATTCATGATTCAAATCATGATTCATGATACAATTCATGATTAATGATTCATTATTCAATTCATGATTCATGAATCATGATTAGATTCATTATTCATGTTTCAATTCATGATTCAATTCATGACTCATGATTCATTTCATGATTCATTTCATGACTCATTTCTTAATTAATGATTCAATTTATGATTCATGATTCAATTCATGATTCATGATTCATTTAATGATTCATGATTTATGATTCAATTCATGATTCAATTCATGATTCATGATACATGATTCAATTCATGATTCATGATTCATGATTCAATTCATGATTTATGATTCATGATTCATGATTCAACTCATGATTCATGATTCATGTTTGAATTCATTATTCAATTCTTGATTCAATTCATAATTCAATTCATGATTCATGATTTAAATCATGATTCATGATTCATGATTCAATGCATGATTCATGATTCATGATTCAATGCATGATTCATGATTCATGATTCCATTCATGATTCATGATTCATTTTATGATTCATGATTCATGATTCAATTCATGATTTGTGATTCATGATTCAATTCATAATTCAATTCATGATTTGTGATTCATGATTCGATTCATGTTTCATGATTCGATTCATGATTCAAGATTCAATTCATAATTTATGATTCAATTCATGATTCATGTTTTAATTCTTGATTCATGATTCAATTCATGATTCATGATTCATGATTCCATTCATGATTCAATTCATGATTCATGATTTATGATTCAATTCATGATTCATGATTTATGATTCGATTCATGATTCATGATTCATGATTCAATTCATGATTCATGATTCAATTCATGATTCATGATTCAATTCATGATTCATGATTCATGATTCCATTCATGATTCATGAATCATGATTTGATTCATTATTCATGTTTAAATTCATGATTCAATTCTTGATTCAATTCATAATTCAATTCACGATTCATGATTTAATGCATGATTCATAATTCATGATTCAATGCATGATTCATGATTCATGATTGAATTCATGATTCCTGTTTGAATTCATGATTCAATTCATGATTCAGTTCATGATTCAATTCATGATTCATGATTCAATTAGTGATTCATGATTCATGATTCGTGATTCAATTCATGATTCATGATTCAATGCATGATTCATGATTCAATTCATGATTCATGATTCATAATTCAATTCATGATTCATGATTCATGATTCGATTCATGATTCATGATTCGATTCATGATTCATGATTCAATTCATGATTCATGATTCATAATTCAATTCATGATTCATGATTCATGATTCGATTCATGATTCATGATTCGATTCATGATTCATGATTCAATTCATGATTCATGATTCAATTCATGATTCGATTCATGATTCATGATTCAATTCATGATTCATGATACAATTCATGATTAATGATTCATTATTCAATTCATGATTCATGAATCATGATTCGATTCATTATTCATGTTTCAATTCATGATTCAATTCTTGATTCATTTCATGATTCATAATTCATTTCATGATTAATGATTCATTATTCAATTCATGATTCATGAATCATGATTCGATTCATTATTCATGTTTCAATTCATGATTCAATTCTTGATTCATTTCATGATTCATAATTCATTTCATGATTCATGATTCAATTCATGATTCATGATTCAATTCATGATTCATGATTCAATTAATGATTCGATTCAATTCATGATTCATGATTCAATGCATGATTCATTATTCGATTCATGATTCATGTTTGAATTCATGATTCAATTCATGATTCATAATTCAATTCATGATTCATGATTCAATTCATAATTCATGATTCATGATTCAATTCATGATTCATGATTCAATTAATGATTCAATTCAATTCATGATTCATGATTCAATTCATGATTCATGATTCATGATTCAATTAATGATTCATGATTGAATTCATGATTCATGATTCAATTTATGATTCAGGATTCAATTCATGATTCATGATTCATTTCATGATTCATTTTATGATTCATGATTCAATACATGATTTGTGATTCATGATTCAATTCATGATTCATAATTCAATTCATGATTTGTTATTCATGATTCGATTCATGTTTCATGATTCGATTCATGATTCAAGATTCAATTCATGATTCATGATTCAATTCATAATTCATGTTTTAAATCATGATTCAATTTATGATTCATTTTTTTAATTCATGATTCATGATTCAATTCATGATTCAATTCATGATTCATGATTCAATTCATGATTCATGATTCTTAATTTATGACTTAATTAATTATTTGATTCATGATTCATGATTCAATTCATGATTCAATTCATGATTCATGATTCTTGATTCATGATTCATGATTCGATTCATGATTCATGATTCATGATTCAATTCATGATTCATGATTTATGATTCAATTCAAGATTTATTTCATGATTCTTGATTCATGATTCAATTCATGATTCATGATTCATGATTCAATTAATGATTCATGATTCAAGATTTGATTCATGATTTATGATTTAATTCATGATTCATGATTTAATTCATGATTCATGATTCAAGATTCGATTCATGATTCATGATTTAATTCATGATTCGATTCATTATTCATGAATCATGATTCATGATTCAATTCATGATTCATGATTCATTAATCATGATTCATGATTCAATTCATGAATCATGATTCGATTTATGATTCATGTTTGAATTCATGATTCGATTTATGATTCATGATTCAATTCATGATTCATGATTCATGATTCTATTTGTGATTCATGATTCATGATTCATGATTCATTATATGACTCATTTCTTAATTCATGATTCAATTTATGATGCATAATTCATGATTCAATTCATGATTTATGATTCATGATTCATGATTCATGATTCAATTCATGATTCATGATTCGATTCATGATTCATGTTTGAATTCATTATTCAATTCTTGATTCAATTCATAATTCAATTCATGATTCATGATTCAATTCATGATTCATGATTCATGATTCAATGCATGATTCATGATTCATGATTCAATGCATGATTCTTGATTCATGATTCCATTCATGATTCATGATTCATTTTATGATTCATGATTCATGATTCAATTTATGATTTGTGATTCATGATTCAATTCATAATTCAATTTATGATTTGTGATTCATGATTCGATTCATGTTTCATGATTCGATTCATGATTCAAGATTCAATTCATGATTTATGATTCAATTCATGATTCGTGTTTTAATTCTTGATTCATGATTCAATTCATAATTCAATTCATGATTCATGATTTAATTCATGATTCATGATTCTTAATTCATGATTCAATTCATGATTCATGATTCGATTCATGATTCATTATTCATTTCTTGATTCATGATTCAATTCATGATTCATGATTCGATTCATGATTCATGATTTAATTCATGATTTATGATTCAATTCATGATTCATGATTTATTTCATGATTCAATTCATGGTTCATGAATCTTGATTCAATTCAAGATTTATTTCATGATTCTTGATTCATGATTCAATTCATGATTCAATTCATGATTCATGATTCAATTCATGATTCATTATTCATGATTCATGATTCGATTCATGATTCATGATTCATAATTCAATTCGTGATTCATGATTCAATTCATGATTCATGATTCATTTCATGATTTATGATTCAATTATTGATTCAATTCATGATTCTTGATTCAATTCATTATTCATTATTCATGATTCATGATTTGATTCATGATTTATGTTTCAATTTGTGATTCATAATTTAATTCATGATTCATGATTCAATTCATTATTCAGATCATGATTCATTTTATGATTCATAATTCATGATTCAATTCATGATTCATGATTCAATTCATGATTCATGATTCATGATTTAATTATTGATTCATGATACAAGATTCGATTCATGATTCATGATTTAATTCATGATTCATGATTCAATTCATGATTCATGATTCATGATTCAATTAATGATTCATGATTCATGATTCGATTCACGATTCATGATTTAATTCATGATTCATGATCCATGATTCAATTCATGATTCGATTCATGATTCATTATTCATGATTCGATTCATGATTCATGATTCATGATTCAATTAATGATTCATTAATCATGATTCATGATTCATGATTCGATTCATGATTCATGATTCATTAATCATGATTCATAAATCAATTTATGATTCATGATTCAATTCATAATTTATGATTCATGATTCAATTCATGATTCATGAATCATGATTCGATTCATGATTAATGTTTGAATTAATAATTCGATTTATGATTCATGATTCAATTCATGATTTATGATTTATGATTCATTTCATGACTCATTTCTTGATTCATGATTTATGATTCAATTCATGATTCATAATTCAATTCATGATTCATGATTCATTTCATGATTCATGATTCACTTCATGATTCAATTCATGACTCAATTTATGATTCATAATTCATGATTCAATTCGTGATTCATGATTCAATTCATGATTCATGATTCATTTCATGATTTATGATTCAATTCTTGATTCAATTCATGATTTATTTCATGATTCATTTCATGATTCATGATTGATGATTCATGATTCATGATTCAGATCATGATTAATTATATGATTCATAATTCATGATTCAATTCATGATTCAATTCATGATTCATGATTTGTGATTCAATTCATGATTCATGATTAATGATTCAATAATACATGATTCATGATTCATGATTCATGATTCGATTCATGATTCATGATTCATGATTGAATTAATGATTTGTGATTCATGATTCGATTCATGATTCATGATTCGATTCATGATTCTTGATTCGATTCATGATTCATGATTCGAATTATGATTCTAGATTCGAATCATGATTCATGATTCGATTCATAATTCATGATTCATGATTCGATTCATGATTCAAGATTTGATTCATGATTCATGATTCAATTCATAATTCATGTTTTAAATCATAATTCAATTCATAATTCATGTTTTAATTCATGATTCATGATTCAATTCATGATTTAATTTATGATTCATGATTCATTTCATGATTCATGATTCAATTCATGATTCATGAATCATGATTCGATTCATGATTCATGTTTCAATTCATTATTCAATTCATGAATCAATTCATGATTCATGATTCATGATTCAATTCATGATTCATGATTCATGATTCAATTAATGATTAATGATTCAAGATTCGATTCATGATTCATGTTTCAATTCATGATTCATGATTCATGATTAAATTCATCATTCGATTCATGATTCATGATTCGATTCATGATTCATGATTCATGATTCAATTCATGATTCATGGTTCAAATTATGATTCATGATTCATGATTCAATTCATGATTCGATTCATGATTCATGATTCATGATTCAATTCATGATTCAATTCATGATTCATGATTCAATTCATGATTTATGATTCAATTCATGATTCATGATTCATTTCATGATTCATGATTCATGATTCAATTCATGATTCAATTCATGATTCATTTTATGATTCATGATTCATGATTCAATTCATGATTCATGATTCGATTCATGATTCATGATTCAAATCATAATTCCAATTCATGATGCGATTCATGATTCATGATTCAATTCTTGATTCATGATTCATTATTCGATTCATGATTAAATTCATGATTCATGATTTATGATTCAATTCATGATTAATTTTATGATTCATGATTCATGATTCAATTCATGATTCATGATTCGATTCATGATTCATGATTCAATTCATAATTCAATTCATGATGCGATTCATGATTCATGATTCAATTCTTGATTCATGATTCATTATTCGATTCATGATTAAATTCATGATTCATGATTTATGATTCAATTCATGATTAATTTTATGATTCATGATTCATGATTCAATTCATGATTCATGATTCGATTCATGATTCATGATTCAATTCATAATTCAATTCATGATGCGATTCATGATTCATGATTCAATTCTTGATTCATGATTCATGATTCGATTCATGATTCAATTCATGGTTCATGAATCTTGATTTATGATTCATGATTCGATTCAAGATTCATGATTAAATTCATGATTCATGATTTATGATTCAATTCATGATTCATGATTTATTTCATGATTCAATTCATGGTTCATGAATCTTGATTCAATTCATGATTCAATTCATGATTCATGATTTATGATTCAATTCATGAGTCATTATTCATGATTCGATTCATGATTCATGATTCAATTCATAATTCAATTCATGATTCATGATTCAATTCTTGATTCATGATTTATGATTCAATTAATGATTAATGATTCATGATTCAATTAATGATTAATGATTCAATATTCGATTCATGATTCATGTTTCAATTCATGATTCATGATTCATGATTAAATTCATCATTCGATTCATGATTCATGATTTATGATTCGATTCAAGATTCATGATTCATGATTCATGATTCAATTCATGATTCATGATTCAATTCATGATTCATGAATCATGATTCGATTCATGATTCATGTTTCAATTCATTATTCAATTCATGAATCAATTCATGATTCATGATTCATGATTCAATTCATGATTCATGATTCATGATTCAATTAATGATTAATGATTCAAGATTCGATTCATGATTCATATTTCAATTCATGATTCATGATTCATGATTAAATTCATCATTCGATTCATGATTCATGATTCATGATTCGATTCATGATTCATGATTCATGATTCGATTCATGATTCATGATTCAATTCATGATTCATGGTTCAAATTATGATTCATGATTCATGATTCAATTCATGATTCGATTCATGATTTATGATTTGATTCATGATTCATGATTCATGATTCAATTCATGATTCAATTTATGATTCATGATTCAATTCATGATTCATGATTCATTTCATGATTCATGATTCATGATTTAATACATGATTCAATTCATGATTCATTTCACGATTCATGATTCATGATTCAATTCATAATTCAATTCATGATTCATGATTCAATTCTTGATTCATGATTTATGATTCAATTAATGATTAATGATTCATGATTCAATTAATGATTAATGATTCAATATTCGATTCATGATTCATGTTTCAATTCATGATTCATGATTCATGATTAAATTCATCATTCGATTCATGATTCATGATTTATGATTCGATTCAAGATTCATGATTCATGATTCATGATTCAATTCATGATTCATGATTCAATTCATGATTCATGATTCAATTCATGATTCATGAATCATGATTCGATTCATGATTCATGTTTCAATTCATTATTCAATTCATGAATCAATTCATGATTCATGATTCATGATTCAATTCATGATTCATGATTCATGATTCAATTAATGATTAATGATTCAAGATTCGATTCATGATTCATATTTCAATTCATGATTCATGATTCATGATTAAATTCATCATTCGATTCATGATTCATGATTCATGATTCGATTCATGATTCATGATTCATGATTCGATTCATGATTCATGATTCAATTCATGATTCATGGTTCAAATTATGATTCATGATTCATGATTCAATTCATGATTCGATTCATGATTTATGATTTGATTCATGATTCATGATTCATGATTCAATTCATGATTCAATTTATGATTCATGATTCAATTCATGATTCATGATTCATTTCATGATTCATGATTCATGATTTAATACATGATTCAATTCATGATTCATTTTATGATTCATGATTCATGATTCAATTAATGATTCATGATTCGATTCATGATTCATGATTCAATTCATAATTCAATTCATGATGTGATTCATGATTCATGATTCAATTCTTGATTCATGATTCATGATTTGATTCATGATTAAATTCATGATTCATGATTTATGATTCAATTCATGATTATTTTATGATTCATGATTCATGATTCAATTCATGATTCATGATTCGATTCATGATTCATGATTCAATTCATAATTCAATTCATGATGTGATTCATGATTCATGATTCAATTCTTGATTCATGATTCATGATTCGATTCATGATTAAATTCATGATTCATGATTTATGATTCAATTCATGATTCATGATTCGATTCATGATTCATGATTCAATTTATAATTCAATTCATGATTCATGATGCGATTCATGATTCATGATGCGATTCATGATTCATGATTCAATTATTGATTCATGATTCATGATTTAATTCATGATTCATGATTCATGATTTATGATTCAATTCATGATTCATGATTTATTTCATGATTCTTGATTCATGATTCAATTCATGATTCAATTCATGATTCATGATGCAATTCATGATTCATTATTCAATTCATGATTCATGAATCATGATTCGATTCATGATTCATGTTTCAATTCATTATTCAATTCATGAATCAATTCATGATTCATGATTCATGATTCAATTCATGATTCATGATTCATGATTCAATTAATGATTAATGATTCAAGATTCGATTCATGATTCATGTTTCAATTCATGATTCATGATTAAATTCATCATTCGATTCATGATTCATGATTCATGATTCGATTCATGATTCATGATTCATGATTCAATTCATGATTCATGGTTCAAATTATGATTCATGATTCATGATTCAATTCATGATTCGATTCATGATTTATGATTCGATTCATGATTCATGATTCATGATTCAATTCATGATTCAATTCATGATTCATGATTCAATTCATGATTTATGATTCAATTCATGATTCATGATTCATTTCATGATTCATGATTCATGATTCAATTCATGATTCAATTCATGATTCATTTTATGATTCATGATTCATGATTCAATTCATGATTCATGATTCGATTCATGATTCATGATTCAATTCATAATTCCAATTCATGATGCGATTCATGATTCATGATTCAATTCTTGATTCATGATTCATTATTAGATTCATGATTAAATTCATGATTCATGATTTATGATTCAATTCATGATTAATTTTATGATTCATGATTCATGATTCAATTCATGATTCATGATTCGATTCATGATTCATGATTCAATTCATAATTCAATTCATGATGCGATTCATGATTCATGATTCAATTCTTGATTCATGATTCATGATTCGATTCATGATTAAATTCATGATTCATGATTTATGATTCAATTCATGAATTATGATTTATTTCATGATACATTTCATGATTCATGATTCAATTCATTATTCATGATTCAATTCAGGATTCATGATTCATGATTCATGATTCATGATTCAATTTATGATTCATGAATCAATTCATTATTCATGATTCATGATTCAATTCATGATTTCTGATTCAATTCATGATTCATGATTTATGATTCAATTCATGAGTCATGATTCATGATTCGATTCATGATTCATGATTCAATTCATAATTCAATTCATGATTCATGATGCGATTCATGATTCATGATTCAATTCTTGATTCATGATTCATGATTCGATTCAAGATTCATGATTTAATTCATGATTCATGATTTATGATTCAACTCATGATTCATGATTTATTTCATGATTCAATTCATGGTTCATGAATCTTGATTTATGATTCATGATTCGATTCAAGATTCATGATTAAATTCATAATTCATGATTTATGATTCAATTCATGATTCATGATTTATTTCATGATTCAATTCATGGTTCATGAATCTTGATTCAATTCATGATTCAATTCATGATTCATGATTTATGATTCAATTCATGAGTCATTATTCATGATTCGATTCATGATTCATGATTCAATTCATAATTCAATTCATGATTCATGATGCGATTCATGATTCATGATTCAATTCTTGATTCATGATTTATGATTCAATTAATGATTAATGATTCATGATTCAATTAATGATTAATGATTCAAGATTCGATTCATGATTCATGTTTCAATTCATGATTCATGATTAAATTCATCATTCGATTCATGATTCATGATTTATGATTCGATTCAAGATTCATGATTCATGATTCATGATTCAAGATTCAATTCATGATTCATGATTCAATTCATGATTTATGAATCATGATTTGATTCATGATTCATGTTTCAATTCATTATTCAATTCATGAATCAATTCATGATTCATGATTCATATTTCAATTCATGATTCATGATTCATGATTCAATTAATGATTAATGATTCAAGATTCGATTCATGATTCATATTTCAATTCATGATTCATGATTCATGATTAAATTCATCATTCGATTCATGATTCATGATTCATAATTCGATTCATGATTCATGATTCATGATTCGATTCATGATTCATGATTCATGATTCAATTCATGATTCATGGTTCAAATTATGATTCATGATTCATTATTCAATTCATGATTCAATTTATGATTCATGATTCAATTCATGATTTATGATTCATAATTCGATTCATGATTCATGATTCATGATTCGATTCATGATTCATGATTCATGATTCGATTCATGATTTATGATTCGATTCATGATTCATGATTCATGATTCAATTCATGATTCAATTTATGATTCATGATTCAATTCATGATTTATGATTCAATTCATGATTCATGATTCATTTCATGATTCATGATTCATGATTCAATTCATGATTCAATTCATGATTCATTTTATGATTCATGATTCATGATTCAATTCATGATTCATGATTCGATTCATGATTCATGATTCAATTCATAATTCAATTCATGATGTGATTCATGATTCATGATTCAATTCTTGATTCATGATTCGATTCATGATTAAATTCATTATTCATGATTTATGATTCAATTCATGATTATTTTATGATTCATGATTCATGATTCAATTCATGATTCATGATTCGATTCATGATTCATGATTCAATTCATAATTCAATTCATGATGTGATTCATGATTCATGATTCAATTCTTGATTCATGATTCATGATTCGATTCATGATTAAATTCATGATTCATGATTTATGATTCAATTCATGATTCATGATTTATTTCATGATACATTTCATGATTCATGATTCAATTCATGATTCATGATTCAATTCAGGATTCATGATTCATGATTCATGATTCATGATTCAATTTATGATTCATTAATCAATTCATTATTCATGATTCATGATTCAATTCAAGATTTCTGATTCAATTCATGATTCATGATTTATGATTCAATTCATGAGTCATGATTCATGATTCGATTCATGATTCATGATTCAATTCATAATTCAATTCATGATTCATGATGCGATTCATGATTCATGATTCAATTCTTGATTTATGATTCATGATTCGATTCAAGATTCATGAATCTTGATTTATGATTCAGGTTTCGATTCAAGATTCAACTCACGATTCATGATTTATTTCATGATTCAATTCATGGTTCATGAATCTTGATTCAATTCATGATTTATTTCATGATTCATGATTCGATTCATGATTCATGATTCATGATTCAATTCATGAGTCATGATTCAATTCATAATTCATGATTCATGATTCATGATTCAATTCATGATTCATGATTCAATTCATGATTCATGATTCAATTCATGATTCATGAATCATGATTCGATTCATGATTCATGATTCATGATTCAATTCATGATTCATGAATCATGATTCGATTCATGATTCATGTTTCAATTCATGATTCAATTCATGATTCATGAATCATGATTCGATTCATGATTCATGATTCATGATTCAATTCATGATTCATGATTCATGATTCAATTCATGAATCATGATTCATGATTCAATTCATGATTCATGATTCGATTCATGATTCATGATTAAATTCATGATTCATGAATTATGATTCAATTCATGATTCATGATTTATTTCATGATTCAATTCATGGTTCATGAATCTTGATTCAGTTCATGATTTATTTCATGATTCATGATTCGATTCATGATTTATGATTCATGATTCAATTCATGAGTTATGATTTATGATTCGATTCATGATTCATGATTCGATTCATGATTCATGAATTATTATTCAATTCATGATTCATGATTCGATTCATGATTCATGATTCAATTTATAATTCAATTCATGATTCATGATGCGATTCATGATTCATGATGCGATTCATGATTCATGATTCAATTCTTGATTCATGATTCATGATTTAATTCATGATTCATGATTCATGATTTATGATTCAATTCATGATTCATGATTTATTTCATGATTCTTGATTCATGATTCAATTCATGATTCAATTCATGATTCATGATGCAATTCATGATTCATTTTTCATGGTTCATGATTCGATTCATGATTCATGATTCAATTCATGATTCATGATTCAATGCATGATTCATGATTCAAGATTCGATTCATGATTATTGATTCAATTCATGATTCATGATTCAATTCATGATTCGAATCATAATTCATGATTCATGATTCGAATCATGATTCATTAATCATGAATTATGATTCGATTCATGATTCATGATTTATGATTCATGATTCATAAATCAATTCATGATTCATGATTTAATTCATGATTCATGATTCAATTCATGATTTGATATATGATTCATGATTCAATTCATGATTTATGATTCATGATTCAATTCGTGATTCATGATCCAATTCATGATTCATGATTCATTTCATAATTCATGATTCATGATTCAATTCATGATTTGTGATTCATGATTCAATTCATGATTCATAATTAAATTCATGATTTGTGACTCATGATTCGATTCATGTTTCATGATTCGATTCATGATTCAAGATTCAATTCATGATTCATGATTCATGATTCAATTCATAATTCATGTTTTAAATCATGATTCAATTCATGATTCATGTTTCAATTTATGATTCAATTCTTGATTCAATTCATAATTCAATTCATGATTCATGATTCAATTCATGATTTGTGATTCATGATTCAATTCATGATTATGATTCATGATTCTTGATTCGAATCATGATTCATGATTTGATTCATAATTCATGATTCATGATTTGATTCATATTTCAAGATTCAATTCATGATTCATGATTCAATTCATAATTCATGTTTTAAATCATGATTCAATTCATGATTCATGTTTTAATTCATGATTCATGATTCAATTCATGATTTAATTCATGATTCATGATTCATGATTCTTAATTCATGATTCAATTCATGATTCATGATTCGATTCATGATTCATGATTCGATTCATGATTCAATTCATGATTCATGATTCATGATTCAATTTATGATTCATGATTCGATTCATGATTCATGATTCAATTCTTGATTCATGATTCATGATTCAATTCATAATTTATGATTTATAATTCAATTCATGATTCATGATTAATTTCATGATTCATGATTAATGATTCAATTCATGATTCATGATTCAATTCATGATTCATAATTCATGATTCGATTCATGATTCATGATTCAATTTATGATTCATGATTCGATTCATGATTCATGATTCAATTCTTGATTCATGATTCATGATTCGATTCATGATTCATGATTCGAATCATGATTTATAATTCAATTCATGATTCATGATTAATTTTATAATTCAATTTATGGTTCATGAATTTTGATTCAATTCATGATTTATTTCATGATTCTTCATTCATAATTCAATTCATGATTTAATTCATGATTTATGATTCAATTCATGATTCAATTCTTGATTCAATTCATCATTCATGATTTATTTCATGATTCATTTCATGATTCATGATTCGATTTAAGATTCATGATTCAATTCATGATTCATGATTTATGATTCAATTCATGATTCATGATTTATTTCATGATTTAATTCATGATTCATGAATCTTGATTCAATTCATGATTTATTTCATGATTCATGATTTGATTCATGATTCATGATTCAATTCATGATTCATGATTTAATTTATGATTGATGATTCATGATTCAATTCATGATTAATGAATCATGATTCGATTCATGATTCATGTTTCAATTCATGATTCGATTTATGATTCATGATTCAATTCATGATTCATGATTCATGATTCAATTCATGATTCATGATTCATGATTCAATTTGTGATTCATGATTAAATTCATGGTTCATGATTTATGATTCATGATTTATTTCATGATTCAATTTATGATTCATGATTCATGATTCAATTCATGATTCATGATTCATGATTCAATTCATGATTCATGATTCAATTCATGATTCATGATTCATGATTTAATTCATGATTCATTTCATGATTCATGATTCGATTTATGATTCATGATTCATGATTCAATTCATGAGTCATGATTAAACTCATGATTCGTGATTCAGGATTCAATGCATGATTCATGATTCATGGTTCAAATTATGATTCATGATTTAATTCATGGTTCATGATTCATTTCATGATTCATTTCATGATTTATGATTCAATTCATGATTCATGATTCATGATTCCATTCATGATTCATGATTCATTTTATGATTCATGATTCATGATTCAATTCATGATTTGTGATTCATGATTCAATTCATGATTCATGATTCATGATTCATGATTCAATTCATGATTCATGATTCAATTCATGACTCATGATTCATGATTCAATTCATGATTCATGAATCATGATTCGATTCATGATTCATGTTTCAATACATAATTCAATTCATGATTCAATTCATAATTCAATTCATGATTCATGATTCAATGCATGATTCATGATTCGATTCATGATTCATGTTTGAATTCATGATTCAATTCATGATACATTTCATGATTCATGATTCAATTCATGATTCAATTCATGATTTATGATTCATGATTCATGATTCATGATTCAATTCATGATTCATGATTCGATTCATTATTCATGATTCATAATTCAATTCATGATTCATGATTCAATTCATGATTCATGATTCATGATTCAATTCATGATTCATGATTCGATTCATTATTCATGATTCATAATTCAATTCATGATTCATGATTCAATTCATGATTCATGATTCATGATTCAATTCATGATTCATGATTCCATTCATGATTCATGATTCATTTTATGATTCATGATTCATGATTCAATTCATGATTTGTGATTCATGATTCAATTCATGATTCATAATTCAATTCATGATTTGTGATTCATGATTCGATTCATGTTTCATGATTTGATTCATAATTCAAGATTCAATTCATGATTCATGATTCATGATTCAATTCATAATTCATGTTTTAAATCATGATTCAATTCATGATTCATGATTCAATTCATGATTCAATTCATGATTCATGATTCAATTCATGATTCATAAATCTTAATTCATGATTCAATTCATGATTTATGATTCGATTCATGATTCATGATTTATTTCATGATTCAATTCATGGTTCATGAATCTTGATTCAATTCATGATTTATTTTATGATTCCTGATTCGATTCATGATTCATGGTTCCTGATTCAATTTATGATTCATGATTCATGATTCAATTCATGATTCATGATTCGCCTCATGATTCATGATTCAATTCATAATTCAATTCATGATATATGATGCGATTCATGATTCATGATTCATTTCTTGATTCATGATTTATGATTCAATTCATGATTCATGATTTATTTCATGATTCAATTCATGGTTTATGATTCAATGCATGATTCATGATTCGATTCATGATTCATGTTTGAATTCATGATTCAATTCATGATTCATGATTCAATTCATAATTCATGATTCAATTCAGGATTCTTGATTCATGATTCATGATTCATGATTCAATTTATGATTCAGGATTTGATTAATTATTCATGATTCATGATTCAATTCATGATTCATGATTCAATTCATGATTCATGATTTATGATTCAATTCATGAGTCATGATTCATGATTCGATTCATGATTCATGATTCAATTCATAATTCAATTCATGATTCATGATGCAATTCATGATTCATGATTCAATTCTTGATTCATGATTCATGATTCGATTCAAGATTCATGATTCAATTCATGATTCATGATTCAATTCATGAGTCATGATTCATGATTCAATTCATGAGTTATGATTCATTAATTCGATTCATGAATCATGAATCATGATTCAATTCATGATTTAATTCTTGATTCAATTCATAATTCAATTCATGATTCATGATTCAATTCATGATTCATGATTCATGATTCATTTTATGATTTACGAATCATGATTCGATTCATGATTCATGTTTTAATTCATGATTCAATTCATGATTCAATTCATGATTCATGATTCATGATTTAATTTATCATTCATGATTCATGATTCAATTAATGATTCATGATTCAAGATTCGATTCATGATTCATGATTTAATTATTGATTCATGATACATGATTCATGATTCGATTCATGATTCATGATTCATGATTTAATTCATGATTCATGATTTAATTCATGAATCATGATTCATTATTCAATTCATGATTCATGATTCGATTTAAGATTCATGATTCAATTCATGATTCATGATTTATGAATCAATTCATGGTTCATGATTTATTTCATGATTCAATTCATGATTCATGATTTATTTCATGATTTATGATTCATGATTTATTTAATGATTCAATTTATGATTCATGATTCATGATTCAATTCATGATTTATGATTCATAATTCAATTCATGATTCATGATTCGATTCAGGATTCATGATTCAATTCATGATTCATGATTCAATTCATGATTCATGATTCATGATTCGATTCATGAATCATGATTCGATTCATGATTCATGATTCATGATTCAATTCATGATTCATGATTCAATTCAAAATTCATTATTCATGATTTAATTCATGATTCGAATCATGATTCATGATTCGATTCATGATTCATGATTTATGATTCAATTCATGAGTCATGATTCATTATTCGAATCATGATTCATGAATCATGATTCAATTCATGATTCATGAATCATGATTCGATTCATGATTCATGTTTCAATTCATAATTCAATTCTTGATTCAATTCATAATTCAATTTATGATTTATGATTCAACTCATGATTCTTGAATCATGATTCGATTCATGATTCATGATTCATGATTCAATTCATGATTCAATTCATGATTCATGATTCATGATTCAATTCATGATTCATGATTCATGATTCAATTCATGATTCATGATTCATGATTCAATTAATGATTCATAATTCAAGATTCGATTTATGAATCATGATTCAATTCATGATTCATGATTCATGATTCAATTCATGATTGGATTTATGATTCATGATTCATGATTTATGATTCGATTCAAGATTCATGATTCATGATTCATGATTCAATTCAAGATTCATGAATCATGATTCGATTCATGATTTATGTTTCAATTCAGGATTCAATTCATGAATCAATTCAGGATTCATGATTCATGATTCAATTAATGATTAATGATTAATGATTTAAGATTCGATTCATGATTCATGTTTCAATTCATGATTCGATTCATGATTCATGATTCATGATTCGATTCATGATTCATTCTTCATGATTCAATTCATGATTCATGGTTCAAATTATGATTCATTATTCATGATTCAATTCATGATTCGATTCATGATTTATGATTCGATTCATGATTCATGATTTATGATTCAATTCATGATTCAATTCATGATTCATGATTCAATTCATGATTTATGATTCAATTCATGATTCATGATTCATTTCATGATTCATGATTCATGATTCAATTCATGATTCAATTCATGATTCATTTTATGATTCATGATTCATGATTCAATTCATGATTCATGATTCAATTCGTGATTCATGATTCAATTCATAATTCAATTCATGATTCATGATTCAATTCATGATTCATGATTCGATTCATGATTAAATTCATGATTCATGATTTATGATTCAATTCATGATTCATGATTTATTTCATGATTCATGATTTATTTCATGATACATTTCATGATTCATGATTCAATTCATGATTCATGATTCAATTCAGGATTCATGATTCATGATTCATGATTCAATTTATGATTCATGATTCAATTTATTATTCATGATTCATGATTCAATTCATGATTTCTGATTAAATTCATGATTCATGATTTATGATACAATTCATGAGTCATGATTCATGATTCGATTCATGATTCATGATTCAATTAATAATACAATTTATGATTCATGATGCGATTCATGATTCATGATTCAATTCTTGATTCAATTCATGATTCATGATTTAATTCATGATTCATGTTTTAATTCATGATTCATGATTCAATTCATGATTCAATTCATGATTCATGATTCAATTCATGAATTATGATTCTTAATTCAATTCATGATTTATTTCATGATTCTTGATTCGTGATTCAATTCATGATTCAATTCATGATTCATGATTCAATTCATGATTCATTATTCATGATTCAATTCATGATTCATGATTCATGATTCAATTCGTGATTCATGCTTCAATTCATGATTCATGATTCATTTCATGATTTATGATTCAATTCTTGATTCAATTCATGATTCATGATTGATTTCATGATTCATTTCATGATTCATGATTGATGATTCAATTCATGATTCAGATCATGATTAATTATATGATTCATAATTCATGATTCAATTCATGATTCAATTCATGATTCATGATTCATTATTCAATTTATGATTCATGATTCATGATTCAATTACTGATTCATGATTCAAGATTCGATTCATGATTCATGATTCAATTCATGATTCATGATTCATGATTCAAGTCATGATTGGATTTATGATTCATGATTCATGATTCATGATTCGATTCATGATTCATGATTCATGATTCATAATTCAATTAATGATTTATGATTCATGATTCGATTCATGATTCATGATTCGATTCATGATTCTTGATTCGAATCATGATTCATGATTCGATTCATAATTCATGATTCATGATTCGATTCATGATTCAAGATTCAATTCATGATTCATGATTCATGATTCAATTCGTGATTCAGATCATGATTATTTATATGATTCATAATTCATGATTCAATTCATGATTCAATTCATGATTCATGATTCATGATTCAATTCATGATTCATGATTCATGATTCAATTCATGATTCATGATTCAATTAATGATTCATGATTCAAGATTCGATTTATGATTCATGATTCAATTCATGATTCATGATTCATGATTCGATTTATGATTCATGATTCAATTCATGATTCATGATTCATGATTCAATTCATGATTAGATTTATGATTCGATTCAAGATTCATGATTCATGATTCAATTCATGATTCATGAATCATGATTCGATTCATGATTCATGTTTCAATTCATGATTCAATTCATGAATCAATTCATGATTCATGATTCATGATTCAATTCATGATTCATGATTCATTATTTAATTAATGATTCGATTCATGATTCATGTTTCAATTCATGATTCATGATTCATGATTAAATTCATCATTCGATTCATGATTCATGATTCATGATTCATGATTAAATTCATCATTCGATTCATGATTCATGATTCATGATTCGATTTATGATTCATGATTCATGATTCAATTCATGATTCATGGTTCAAATTATGATTCATGATTCATGATTCAATTCATGATTCGATTCATGATTTATGATTCGATTCATGATTCATGATTCAATTCATGATTCATGATTCAATTCATGATTTATGATTCAATTCATGATTCATGATTCATTTCATGATTCATGATTCAATTCATGATTCAATTCATGTTTCATTTTATGATTCATGATTCATGATTCAATTCATGATTCATGATTCGATTCATGATTCATGATTCAATTCATAATTCAATTCATGATGCGATTCATGATTCATGATTCAATTCTTGATTCATGATTCATGATTCGATTCATGATTAAATTAATGATTCATGATTCAATTCATGATTCATGAATCATGATTCGATTCATGATTCATGTTTCAATTCATGATTCAATTCATAAATCAATTCATGATTCATGATTCATGATTCAATTCATGATTCATGATTCATTATTCAATTAATGATTAATGATTAATGATTCAAGATTCGATTCATGATTCATGTTTCAATTCATGATTCATGATTAAATTCATGATTCGATTCATGATTCATGATTCATGATTTGATTCATGATTCATGATTCATGATTCAATTCATGATTCATGGTTTCAATTTATGATTCATTATTCATGATTCAATTCATGATTCATGGTTCAAATTATGATTTATTATTCATGATTCAATTCATGATTCGATTCATGATTTATGATTCGATTCATGATTCATGATTCATGATTCAATTCATGATTCAATTCATGATTCATGATTTAATTCATGATTCATGATTCATTTCATGATTCATGATTCATGATTTAATTCATGATTCAATTCATGATTCATTTTATGATTAAAGATTCATGATTCAATTCATGATTCATGATTCAATTCGTGATTCATGATTCAATTCATAATTCATTTCATGATTCATGATGCGATTCATGATTCATGATTCAATTCTTGATTCATGATTCATGATTCGATTCATGATTAAATTCTTAATTCATGATTTATGATTCAATTCATGATTCATGATTTATTTCATGATACATTTCATGATTCATGATTCAATTCATGATTCATGATTCAATTCAGGATTCATGATTCATGATTCAATTTATGATTCATGATTCAATTCATTATTCATGATTCATGATTCAATTCATGATTTCTGATTAAATTCATGATTCATGATTTATGATTCAATTCATGAGTCATGATTCATGATTCGATTCATGATTCTTGATTCATTTCATAATTCAATTCATGATTCATGATGCGATTCATGATTCAATTTTTTATTCAATTCAT
Organism: Mixophyes australis; assembly: GCA_036250195.1. Taxonomy (NCBI): domain Eukaryota; kingdom Metazoa; phylum Chordata; class Amphibia; order Anura; family Limnodynastidae; genus Mixophyes; species Mixophyes australis. Next base: position 209,999,416 of record JAVHZZ010000004.1, on the reverse strand, counting down.
GATTCATGATTCAATTCATGATTCATGTTTTAATTCATGATTCATGATTCAATTCATGATTCAATTCATGATTCATGATTCAATTCATGATTCATGATTTTTAATTCAATTCATGATTTATTTCATGATTCTTGATTCATGATTCAATTCATGATTCAATTCATGATTCAGGATTCAATTCATGATTCATTATTCATGATTCATGATTCGATTCATGAATTATGATTCATGATTCAATTCGTGATTCATGATTCAATTCATGATTCATGATTCATTTCATGATTTATGATTCAATTCTTGATTCAATTCATGATTCATGATTTATTTCATGATTCATTTCATGATTCATGATTGATGATTCAATTCACGATTCAGATCATGATTAATTATATGATTCATAATTCATGATTCAATTCATGATTCAAATTATGATTCAATTCATGATTTATGATTCATGATTCAATTCATGATTAATGATTCATGATTCAATTAATGATTCATGATTCAAGATTCGATTCATGATTCATGATTCAATTCATGATTCATGATTCATGATTCAAGTCATGATTGGATTTATGATTCATGATTCATGATTCGATTCATGATTCATGATTCATGATTCATAATTCAATTAATGATTTGTGATTCATGATTCGATTCATGATTCATGATTCGATTCATGATTCTTGATTCGAATCATGATTCCTGATTCGATTCATAATTCATGATTCATGATTCGATTCATGATTCAAGATTCAATTCATGATTCATGATTCATGATTCAATTCATAATTCATGTTTTAAATCATAATTTAATTCATAATTCATGTTTTAATTCATGATTCATGATTTAATTCATGATTTAATTTATGATTCATGATTCAATTCATGATTCATGGTTCTTAATTCATGATTCAATTCATGATTCATGATTCGATTCATGATTCATGATTCGATTCATTATTCAATTCATGATTCATGATTTATGATTCAGTTCATGATTCATGATTCGATTCATGATTCATGATTCAATTCTTGATTCATGATTCAATTCATGATTCATGATTCAATTCATGATTCATGATTTATTTCATGATTCAATTCATGGTTCATGAATCTTGATTCAATTCATGATTTATTTCATGATTCTTGATTCATTATTCAATTCATGATTCAATTCATGATTCATGATTCAATTCATGATTCATTATTCATGATTCATGATTCGATTAATGATTCATGATTCAATTCGTGATTCAGATCATGATTATTGATATGATTCATAATTCATGATTCAATTCATGATTCATGATTCATGATTCAATTCATGATTCATGATTCATGATTCAATTAATGATTCATGATTCAAGATTCGATTTATGATTCATGATTCAATTCATGATTCATGATTCATGATTCGATTTATGATTCATGATTCAATTCATGATTCATGATTCATGATTCAATTCATGATTAGATTTATGATTCGATTCAAGATTCATGATTCATGATTCAATTCATGATTCATGAATCATGATTCGATTCATGATTCATGTTTCAATTCATGATTCAATTCATGAATCAATTCATGATTCATGATTCATGATTCAATTCATGATTCATGATTCATTATTTAATTAATGATTCGATTCATGATTCATGTTTCAATTCATGATTCATGATTCATGATTAAATTCATCATTCGATTCATGATTCATGATTCATGATTCATGATTAAATTCATCATTCGATTCATGATTCATGATTCATGATTCGATTTATGATTCATGATTCATGATTCAATTCATGATTCATGGTTCAAATTATGATTCATGATTCATGATTCAATTCATGATTCGATTCATGATTTATGATTCGATTCATGATTCATGATTCAATTCATGATTCATGATTCAATTCATGATTTATGATTCAATTCATGATTCATGATTCATTTCATGATTCATGATTCAATTCATGATTCAATTCATGTTTCATTTTATGATTCATGATTCATGATTCAATTCATGATTCATGATTCGATTCATGATTCATGATTCAATTCATAATTCAATTCATGATGCGATTCATGATTCATGATTCAATTCTTGATTCATGATTCATGATTCGATTCATGATTAAATTAATGATTCATGATTCAATTCATGATTCATGAATCATGATTCGATTCATGATTCATGTTTCAATTCATGATTCAATTCATAAATCAATTCATGATTCATGATTCATGATTCAATTCATGATTCATGATTCATTATTCAATTAATGATTAATGATTAATGATTCAAGATTCGATTCATGATTCATGTTTCAATTCATGATTCATGATTAAATTCATGATTCGATTCATGATTCATGATTCATGATTTGATTCATGATTCATGATTCATGATTCAATTCATGATTCATGGTTTCAATTTATGATTCATTATTCATGATTCAATTCATGATTCATGGTTCAAATTATGATTTATTATTCATGATTCAATTCATGATTCGATTCATGATTTATGATTCGATTCATGATTCATGATTCATGATTCAATTCATGATTCAATTCATGATTCATGATTTAATTCATGATTCATGATTCATTTCATGATTCATGATTCATGATTTAATTCATGATTCAATTCATGATTCATTTTATGATTAAAGATTCATGATTCAATTCATGATTCATGATTCAATTCGTGATTCATGATTCAATTCATAATTCATTTCATGATTCATGATGCGATTCATGATTCATGATTCAATTCTTGATTCATGATTCATGATTCGATTCATGATTAAATTCTTGATTCATGATTTATGATTCAATTCATGATTCATGATTTATTTCATGATACATTTCATGATTCATGATTCAATTCATGATTCATGATTCAATTCAGGATTCATGATTCATGATTCAATTTATGATTCATGATTCAATTCATTATTCATGATTCATGATTCAATTCATGATTTCTGATTAAATTCATGATTCATGATTTATGATTCAATTCATGAGTCATGATTCATGATTCGATTCATGATTCTTGATTCATTTCATAATTCAATTCATGATTCATGATGCGATTCATGATTCAATTTTTTATTCAATTCATGATTCATGATTCAATTCATGATTCATGTTTTAATTCATGATTCATGATTCAATTCATGATTCAATTCATGATTCATGATTCAATTCATGATTCATGATTTTTAATTCAATTCATGATTTATTTCATGATTCTTGATTCATGATTCAATTCATGATTCAATTCATGATTCAGGATTCAATTCATGATTCATTATTCATGATTCATGATTCGATTCATGAATTATGATTCATGATTCAATTCGTGATTCATGATTCAATTCATGATTCATGATTCATTTCATGATTTATGATTCAATTCTTGATTCAATTCATGATTCATGATTTATTTCATGATTCATTTCATGATTCATGATTGATGATTCAATTCACGATTCAGATCATGATTAATTATATGATTCATAATTCATGATTCAATTCATGATTCAAATTATGATTCAATTCATGATTTATGATTCATGATTCAATTCATGATTAATGATTCATGATTCAATTAATGATTCATGATTCAAGATTCGATTCATGATTCATGATTCAATTCATGATTCATGATTCATGATTCAAGTCATGATTGGATTTATGATTCATGATTCATGATTCGATTCATGATTCATGATTCATGATTCATAATTCAATTAATGATTTGTGATTCATGATTCGATTCATGATTCATGATTCGATTCATGATTCTTGATTCGAATCATGATTCCTGATTCGATTCATAATTCATGATTCATGATTCGATTCATGATTCAAGATTCAATTCATGATTCATGATTCATGATTCAATTCATAATTCATGTTTTAAATCATAATTTAATTCATAATTCATGTTTTAATTCATGATTCATGATTTAATTCATGATTTAATTTATGATTCATGATTCAATTCATGATTCATGGTTCTTAATTCATGATTCAATTCATGATTCATGATTCGATTCATGATTCATGATTCGATTCATTATTCAATTCATGATTCATGATTTATGATTCAGTTCATGATTCATGATTCGATTCATGATTCATGATTCAATTCTTGATTCATGATTCAATTCATGATTCATGATTCAATTCATGATTCATGATTTATTTCATGATTCAATTCATGGTTCATGAATCTTGATTCAATTCATGATTTATTTCATGATTCTTGATTCATTATTCAATTCATGATTCAATTCATGATTCATGATTCAATTCATGATTCATTATTCATGATTCATGATTCGATTAATGATTCATGATTCAATTCGTGATTCAGATCATGATTATTGATATGATTCATAATTCATGATTCAATTCATGATTCATGATTCATGATTCAATTCATGATTCATGATTCATGATTCAATTCTTGATTCATGATTCAATTAATGATTCATGATTCAAGATTCGATTTATGATTCATGATTCAATTCATGATTCATGATTCATGATTCAATTCATGATTGGATTTATGATTCATGATTCATGATTTATGATTCGATTCAAGATTCATGATTCATGATTCATGATTCAATTCATGATTCATGATTCAATTCATGATTCATGAATCATGATTCGATTCATGATTCATGTTTCAAGATTTGATTCATGATTCATGTTTCAATTCATGATTCATGATTCATGATTAAATTCATCATTCGATTCATGATTCATGATTCATGATTCAATTCATGATTCATGATTCATGATTCAATTAATGATTAATGATTCAAGATTCGATTCATGATTCATGTTTCAATTCATGATTCATGATTAAATTCATCATTCGATTCATGATTCATGATTCATGATTCGATTCATGATTCATGATTCAATTCATGATTCATGGTTCAAATTATGATTCATGATTCAATTCATGATTCGATTCATGATATATGATTCGATTCATGATTCATGATTCATGATTCAATTCATAATTCATATTTTAAATCATAATTCAATTCATAATTCATGTTTTATTTCATGATTCATGATTCAATTCATGATTTAATTTATGATTCATGATTCAATTCATGATTCATGATTCTTAATACATGATTCAATTCATGATTCCTGTTTCGATTCATGATTCATGATTCAATTCATGATTCAATTCATGATTCATGATTTATGATTCAGTTCATGATTCATGATTCGATTCATGATTCATGATTCAATTCTTGATTCATGATTCAATTCATGATTCATGATTCAATTCATGATTCATGATTTATTTCATGATTCAATTCATGGTTCTTGAATCTTGATTCAATTCATGATTTATTTCATGATTCTTGATTCATTATTCAATTCATGATTCAATTCATGATTCATGATTCAATTCATGATTCATTATTCATGATTCAATTCTTGATTCATGATTCAATTAATGATTCATGATTCAAGATTTGATTTATGATTCATGATTCAATTCATGATTCATGATTCAATTCATGATTCATGAATCATGATTTGATTCATGATTCATGTTTCAAGATTCGATTCATGATTCATGTTTCAATTCATGATTCATGATTCATGATTAAATTCATCATTTGATTCATGATTCATGATTCATGATTCAATTCATGATTCATGATTCATGATTTAATTAATGATTAATGATTCAAGATTCGATTCATGATTCATGTTTCAATTCATGATTCATGATTCATGATTAAATTCATCATTCGATTCATGATTCATGATTCATGATTCGATTCATGATTCATGATTCAATTCATGATTCATGGTTCAAATTATGATTCATGATTCAATTCATGATTCGATTCATGATTTATGATTCGATTCATGATTCATGATTCAATTCATAATTCATATTTTAAATCATAATTCAATTCATAATTCATGTTTTAATTCATGATTCATGATTCAATTCATGATTTAATTTATGATTCATGATTCAATTCATGATTCATGATTCTTAATACATGATTCAATTCATGATTCATGATTCGATTCATGATTCATGATTCAATTCATGATTCAATTCATGATTCATGATTTATGATTCAGTTCATGATTCATGATTCGATTCATGATTCATGATTCAATTCTTGATTCATGATTCAATTCATGATTCATGATTCAATTCATGATTCATGATTTATTTCATGATTCAATTCATGGTTCATGAATCTTGATTCAATTCATGATTTATTTCATGATTCTTGATTCATTATTCAATTCATGATTCAATTCATGATTCATGATTCAATTCATGATTCATTATTCATGATTCAATTCTTGATTCATGATTCAATTAATGATTCATGATTCAAGATTCGATTTATGATTCATGATTCAATTCATGATTCATGATTCATGATTCAATTCATGATTGGATTTATGATTCATGATTCATGATTTATGATTCGATTCAAGATTCATGATTCATGATTCATGATTCAATTCATGATTCATGATTCAATTCATGATTCATGAATCATGATTTGATTCATGATTCATGTTTCAAGATTCGATTCATGATTCATGTTTCAATTCATGATTCATGATTTATGATTAAATTCATGAGTCATGATTCATGATTCGATTCATGATTCATGATTCAATTCATAATTCAATTCATGATTCATGATGCGATTCATGATTCATGATTCAATTCTTGATTCAATTCATGATTCATGATTCAATTCATGATTCATGTTTTAATTCATGATTCATGATTCAATTCATGATTCAATTCATGATTCATGATTCTTAATTCAATTCATGATTTATTTCATGATTCTTGATCCATGATTCAATTCATGATTCAATTCATGATTCATGATTCAATTCATGATTCATTATTCATGATTCATGATTCGATTCATGAATTATGATTCATGATTCAATTTGTGATTCATGATTCAATTCATGATTCATGATTCATTTCATGATTTATGATTCAATTCTTGATTCAATTCATGATTCATGATTTATTTCATGATTCATTTCATGATTCATGATTGATGATTCAATTCACAATTCAGATCATGATTAATTATATGATTCATAATTCATGATTCAATTCATGATTCAAATTATGATTCAATTCATGATTCATGATTCATGATTCAATTCATGAATAATGATTCATGATTCAATTAATGATTCATGATTCAAGATTTGATTCATGATTCATGATTCAATTCATGATTCATGATTCATGATTCAAGTCATGATTGGATTTATGATTCATGATTCATGATTCATGATTTGATTCATGATTCATGATTCATGATTCATAATTCAATTAATGATTTGTGATTCATGATTCGATTAATGATTCATGATTCGATTCATGATTCTTGATTCGAATCATGATTCCTGATTCGATTCATAATTCATGATTCATGATTCGATTCATGATTCAAGATTCAATTCATGATTCATGATTCATGATTCAATTCATAATTCATGTTTTAAATCATAATTCAATTCATAATACATGTTTTAATTCATGATTCATGATTCAATTCATGATTTAATTTATGATTCATAATTCAATTCATGATTCATGATTCTTAATTCATGATTCATGATTCTTAATTCATGATTCAATTCATGATTCATGATTCGATTCATGATTCATGATTCGATTCATTATTCAATTCATGATTCATGATTTATGATTCAGTTCATGATTCATGATTCGATTCATGATTCATGATTCAATTCTTGATTCATGATTCAATTAATGATTCATGATTCAAGATTCGATTTATGATTCATGATTCAATTCATAATTCATGATTCATGATTCAATTCATGATTGGATTTATGATTCATGATTCATGATTTATGATTCGATTCAAGATTCATGATTCATGATTCAATTCATGATTCATGATTCAATTCATGATTCATGAATCATGATTCGATTCATGATTCATGTTTCAAGATTTGATTCATGATTCATGTTTCAATTCATGATTCATGATTCATGATTAAATTCATCATTCGATTCATGATTCATGATTCATGATTCAATTCATGATTCATGATTCATGATTCAATTAATGATTAATGATTCAAGATTCGATTCATGATTCATGTTTCAATTCATGATTCATGATTCATGATTAAATTCATCATTCGATTCATGATTCATGATTCATGATTCGATTCATGATTCATGATTCAATTCATGATTCATGGTTCAAATTATGATTCATGATTCAATTCATGATTCGATTCATGATTTATGATTCGAATTATGATTCATGATTCATGATTCAATTCATAATTCATATTTTAAATCATAATTCAATTCATAATTCATGTTTTAATTCATGATTCATGATTCAATTCATGATTTAATTTATGATTCATGATTCAATTCATGATTCATGATTCTTAATACATGATTCAATTCATGATTCATGATTCGATTCATGATTCATGATTCAATTCATGATTCAATTCATGATTCATGATTTATGATTCAGTTCATGATTCATGATTCGATTCATGATTCATGATTCAATTCTTGATTCATGATTCAATTCATGATTCATGATTCAATTCATGATTCATGATTTATTTCATGATTCAATTCATGGTTCATGAATCTTGATTCAATTCATGATTTATTTCATGATTCTTGATTCATTATTCAATTCATGATTCAATTCATGATTCATGATTCAATTCATGATTCATTATTCATGATTCAATTCTTGATTCATGATTCAATTAATGATTCATGATTCAAGATTCGATTTATGATTCATGATTCAATTCATGATTCATGATTCATGATTCAATTCATGATTGGATTTATGATTCATGATTCATGATTTATGATTCGATTCAAGATTCATGATTCATGATTCATGATTCAATTCATGATTCATGATTCAATTCATGATTCATGAATCATGATTTGATTCATGATTCATGTTTCAAGATTCGATTCATGATTCATGTTTCAATTCATGATTCATGATTCATGATTAAATTCATCATTCGATTCATGATTCATGATTCATGATTCAATTCATGATTCATGATTCATGATTCAATTAATGATTAATGATTCAAGATTCGATTCATGATTCATTTTTCAATTCATGATTCATGATTCATGATTAAATTCATCATTCGATTCATGATTCATGATTCATGATTCGATTCATGATTCATGATTCAATTCATGATTCATGGTTCAAATTATGATTTATGATTCAATTCATGATTCGATTCATGATTTATGATTCGATTCATGATTCATGATTCATGATTCAATTCATAATTCATATTTTAAATCATAATTCAATTCATAATTCATGTTTTAATTCATGATTCATGATTCAATTCATGATTTAATTTATGATTCATGATTCAATTCATGATTCATGATTCTTAATACATGATTCAATTTATGATTCATGATTCGATTCATGATTCATGATTCAATTCATGATTCAATTCATGATTCATGATTTATGATTCAGTTCATGATTCATGATTCGATTCATGATTCATGATTCAATTCTTGATTCATGATTCAATTCATGATTCATGATTCAATTCATGATTCATGATTTATTTCATGATTCAATTCATGGTTCATGAATCTTGATTCAATTCATGATTTATTTCATGATTCTTGATTCATTATTCAATTCATGATTCAATTCATGATTCATGATTCAATTCATGATTCATTATTCATGATTCATGATTCGATTCATGATTCATGATTCATGATTCAATTCGTGATTCAGATCATGATTATTTATATGATTCATAATTCATGATTCAATTCATGATTCAATTCATGATTCATGATTCATGATTCAATTTATGATTCATGATTCATGATTCAATTCATGATTCATGATTCAATTAATGATTCATGATTCAAGATTCGATTTATGATTCATGATTCAATTCATGATTCATGATTCATGATTCAATTCATGATTAGATTTATGATTCGATTCAAGATTCATGATTCATGATTCATGATTCAATTGATGATTCATGATTCAATTCATGATTCATGAATCATGATTCGATTCATGATTCATGTTTCAATTCATGATTCAATTCATAAATCAATTCATGATTCATGATTCATGATTCAATTCATGATTCATTTAATGATTAATGATTCAAGATTCGATTCATGATTCATGTTTCAATTCATGATTCATGATTCATGATTAAATTCATCATTCGATTCATGATTCATGATTCATGATTCGATTCATGATTCATGATTCATGATTCAATTCATGATTCATGGTTCAAATTATGATTCATGATTCATGATTCAATTCATGATTCGATTCATGATTTATGATTCGATTCATGATTCATGATTCATGATTCAATTCATGATTCATGATTCAATTCATGATTTATGATTCAATTCATGATTCATTATTCATTTCATGATTCATGATTCAATTCATGATTCAATTCATGTTTCATTTTATGATTCATGATTCATGATTCAATTCATGATTCATGATTCGATTCATGATTCATGATTCAATTCATAATTCAATTCATGATTCATGATTCATGATTCAATTCATGATTCATGGTTCAAATTATGATTCATGATTCAATTCATGATTCGATTCATGATTTATGATTCGATTCATGATTCATGATTCAATTCATAATTCATATTTTAAATCATAATTCAATTCATAATTCATGTTTTAATTCATGATTCATGATTCAATTCATGATTTAATTTATGATTCATGATTCAATTCATGATTCATGATTCTTAATACATGATTCAATTCATGATTCATGATTCGATTCATGATTCATGATTCAATTCATGATTAAATTCATGATTCATGATTTATGATTCAGTTCATGAGTCATGATTCGATTCATGATTCAATTCTTGATTCATGATTCAATTCATGATTCATGATTCAATTCATGATTCATGATTTATTTCATGATTCAATTCATGGTTCATGAATCTTGATTCAATTCATGATTTATTTCATGATTCTTGATTCATTATTCAATTCATGATTCAATTCATGATTCATGATTCAATTCATGATTCATTATTCATGATTCATGATTCGATTCATGATTCATGATTCATGATTCAATTCGTGATTCAGATCATGATTATTTATATGATTCATAATTCATGATTCAATTCATGATTCAATTCATGATTCATGATTCAATTTATGATTCATGATTCATGATTCAATTCATGATTCATGATTCAATTAATGATTCATGATTCAAGATTCGATTTATGATTCATGATTCAATTCATGATTCATGATTCATGATTCAATTCATGATTAGATTTATGATTCGATTCAAGATTCATGATTCATGATTCATGATTCAATTGATGATTCATGATTCAATTAATGATTCATGAATCATGATTCGATTCATGATTCATGTTTCAATTCATGATTCAATTCATAAATCAATTCATGATTCATGATTCATGATTCATTTCATGATTCATTTAATGATTAATGATTCAAGATTCGATTCATGATTCATGTTTCAATTCATGATTCATGATTCATGATTAAATTCATCATTCGATTCATGATTCATGATTCATGATTCGATTCATGATTCATGATTCATGATTCAATTCATGATTCGATTCATGATTTATGATTCGATTCATGATTCATGATTCATGATTCAATTCATGATTCATGATTCAATTCATGATTTATGATTCAATTCATGATTCATTATTCATTTCATGATTCATGATTCAATTCATGATTCAATTCATGTTTCATTTTATGATTCATGATTCATGATTCAATTCATGATTCATGATTCGATTCATGATTCATGATTCAATTCATAATTCAATTCATGATTCATGATTCATGATTTGATTCATGATTCATGATTCATGATTCAATTCATGATTCATGGTTCAAATTATGATTAATTATTCATGATTCAATTCATGATTCATGGTTCAAATTATGATTCATTATTCATGATTCAATTCATGATTCGATTCATGATTTATGATTCGATTCATGATTCATGATTCATGATTCAATTCATGATTCAATTCATGATTCATGATTTAATTCATGATTCATTTCATGATTCATGATTCATGATTCAATTCATGATTCAATTCATGATTCATTTTATGATTCATGATTCATGATTCAATTCATGATTCATGATTCAATTCGTGATTCATGATTCAATTCATGATTCATGATTCAATTAATGATTCATGATTCAAGATTCGATTTATGATTCATGATTCAATTCATGATTCATGATTCATGATTCAATTCATGATTAGATTTATGATTCGATTCAAGATTCATGATTCATGATTCATGATTCAATTGATGATTCATGATTCAATTAATGATTCATGAATCATGATTCGATTCATGATTCATGTTTCAATTCATGATTCAATTCATAAATCAATTCATGATTCATGATTCATGATTCATTTCATGATTCATTTAATGATTAATGATTCAAGATTCGATTCATGATTCATGTTTCAATTCATGATTCATGATTCATGATTAAATTCATCATTCGATTCATGATTCATGATTCATGATTCGATTCATGATTCATGATTCATGATTCAATTCATGATTCATGGTTCAAATTATGATTCATGATTCATGATTCAATTCATGATTCGATTCATGATTTATGATTCGATTCATGATTCATGATTCATGATTCAATTCATGATTCATGATTCAATTCATGATTTATGATTCAATTCATGATTCATTATTCATTTCATGATTCATGATTCAATTCATGATTCAATTCATGTTTCATTTTATGATTCATGATTCATGATTCAATTCATGATTCATGATTCGATTCATGATTCATGATTCAATTCATAATTCAATTCATGATTCATGATTCATGATTTGATTCATGATTCATGATTCATGATTCAATTCATGATTCATGGTTCAAATTATGATTAATTATTCATGATTCAATTCATGATTCATGGTTCAAATTATGATTCATTATTCATGATTCAATTCATGATTCGATTCATGATTTATGATTCGATTCATGATTCATGATTCATGATTCAATTCATGATTCAATTCATGATTCATGATTTAATTCATGATTCATTTCATGATTCATGATTCATGATTCAATTCATGATTCAATTCATGATTCATTTTATGATTCATGATTCATGATTCAATTCATGATTCATGATTCAATTCGTGATTCATGATTCAATTCATAATTCATTTCATGATTCATAATGCGATTCATGATTCATGATTCAATTCTTGATTCATGATTCATGATTCGATTCATGATTAAATTCTTGATTCATGATTTATGATTCAATTCATGATTCATGATTTATTTCATGATACATTTCATGATTCATGATTCAATTCATGATTCATGATTCAATTCAGGATTTATGATTCATGATTCATGATTCAATTTATGATTCATGATTCAATTCATTATTCATGATTCCTGATTCAATTCATGATTTCTGATTAAATTCATGATTCATGATTTATGATTAAATTCATGAGTCATGATTCATGATTCGATTCATGATTCATGATTCAATTCATAATTCAATTCATGATTCATGATGCGATTCATGATTCATGATTCAATTCTTGATTCAATTCATGATTCATGATTCAATTCATGATTCATGTTTTAATTCATGATTCATGATTCAATTCATGAGTCAATTCATGATTCATGATTCGATTCATGATTCATGATTCATGATTCATGATTCAATTCATAATTCATATTTTAAATCATAATTCAATTCATAATTCATGTTTTAATTCATGATTCATGATTCAATTCATGATTTAATTTATGATTCATGATTCAATTCATGATTCATGATTCTTAATACATGATTCAATTTATGATTCATGATTCGATTCATGATTCATGATTCAATTCATGATTCAATTCATGATTCATGATTTATGATTCAGTTCATGATTCATGATTCGATTCATGATTCATGATTCAATTCTTGATTCATGATTCAATTCATGATTCATGATTCAATTCATGATTCATGATTTATTTCATGATTCAATTCATGGTTCATGAATCTTGATTCAATTCATGATTTATTTCATGATTCTTGATTCATTATTCAATTCATGATTCAATTCATGATTCATGATTCAATTCATGATTCATTATTCATGATTCATGATTCGATTCATGATTCATGATTCATGATTCAATTCGTGATTCAGATCATGATTATTTATATGATTCATAATTCATGATTCAATTCATGATTCAATTCATGATTCATGATTCATGATTCAATTTATGATTCATGATTCATGATTCAATTCATGATTCATGATTCAATTAATGATTCATGATTCAAGATTCGATTTATGATTCATGATTCAATTCATGATTCATGATTCATGATTCAATTCATGATTAGATTTATAATTCGATTCAAGATTCATGATTCATGATTCATGATTCAATTGATGATTCATGATTCAATTCATGATTCATGAATCATGATTCGATTCATGATTCATGTTTCAATTCATGATTCAATTCATAAATCAATTCATAATTCATGATTCATGATTCAATTCATGATTCATTTAATGATTAATGATTCAAGATTCGATTCATGATTCATGTTTCAATTCATGATTCATGATTCATGATTAAATTCATCATTCGATTCATGATTCATGATTCATGATTCGATTCATGATTCATGATTCATGATTCAATTCATGATTCATGGTTCAAATTATGATTCATGATTCATGATTCAATTCATGATTCGATTCATGATTTATGATTCGATTCATGATTCATGATTCATGATTCAATTCATGATTCATGATTCAATTCATGATTTATGATTCAATTCATGATTCATTATTCATTTCATGATTCATGATTCAATTCATGATTCAATTCATGTTTCATTTTATGATTCATGATTCATGATTCAATTCATGATTCATGATTCGATTCATGATTCATGATTCAATTCATAATTCAATTCATGATTCATGATTCATGATTCAATTCATGATTCATGGTTCAAATTATGATTCATGATTCAATTCATGATTCGATTCATGATTTATGATTCGATTCATGATTCATGATTCATGATTCAATTCATAATTCATATTTTAAATCATAATTCAATTCATAATTCATGTTTTAATTCATGATTCATGATTCAATTCATGATTTAATTTATGATTCATGATTCAATTCATGATTCATGATTCTTAATACATGATTCAATTCATGATTCATGATTCGATTCATGATTCATGATTCAATTCATGATTAAATTCATGATTCATGATTTATGATTCAGTTCATGATTCATGATTCGATTCATGATTCATGATTCAATTCTTGATTCATGATTCAATTCATGATTCATGATTCAATTCATGATTCATGATTTATTTCATGATTCAATTCATGGTTCATGAATCTTGATTCAATTCATGATTTATTTCATGATTCTTGATTCATTATTCAATTCATGATTCAATTCATGATTCATGATTCAATTCATGATTCATGATTCATGATTCAATTCGTGATTCAGATCATGATTATTTATATGATTCATAATTCATGATTCAATTCATGATTCAATTCATGATTCATGATTCAATTTATGATTCATGATTCATGATTCAATTCATGATTCATGATTCAATTAATGATTCATGATTCAAGATTCGATTTATGATTCATGATTCAATTCATGATTCATGATTCATGATTCAATTCATGATTAGATTTATGATTCGATTCAAGATTCATGATTCATGATTCATGATTCAATTGATGATTCATGATTCAATTAATGATTCATGAATCATGATTCGATTCATGATTCATGTTTCAATTCATGATTCAATTCATAAATCAATTCATGATTCATGATTCATGATTCATTTCATGATTCATTTAATGATTAATGATTCAAGATTCGATTCATGATTCATGTTTCAATTCATGATTCATGATTCATGATTAAATTCATCATTCGATTCATGATTCATGATTCATGATTCGATTCATGATTCATGATTCATGATTCAATTCATGATTCATGGTTCAAATTATGATTCATGATTCATGATTCAATTCATGATTCGATTCATGATTTATGATTCGATTCATGATTCATGATTCATGATTCAATTCATGATTCATGATTCAATTCATGATTTATGATTCAATTCATGATTCATTATTCATTTCATGATTCATGATTCAATTCATGATTCAATTCATGTTTCATTTTATGATTCATGATTCATGATTCAATTCATGATTCATGATTCGATTCATGATTCATGATTCAATTCATAATTCAATTCATGATTCATGATTCATGATTTGATTCATGATTCATGATTCATGATTCAATTCATGATTCATGGTTCAAATTATGATTAATTATTCATGATTCAATTCATGATTCATGGTTCAAATTATGATTCATTATTCATGATTCAATTCATGATTCGATTCATGATTTATGATTCGATTCATGATTCATGATTCATGATTCAATTCATGATTCAATTCATGATTCATGATTTAATTCATGATTCATTTCATGATTCATGATTCATGATTCAATTCATGATTCAATTCATGATTCATTTTATGATTCATGATTCATGATTCAATTCATGATTCATGATTCAATTCGTGATTCATGATTCAATTCATAATTTATTTCATGATTCATAATGCGATTCATGATTCATGATTCAATTCTTGATTCATGATTCATGATTCGATTCATGATTAAATTCTTGATTCATGATTTATGATTCAATTCATGATTCATGATTTATTTCATGATACATTTCATGATTCATGATTCAATTCATGATTCATGATTCAATTCAGGATTTATGATTCATGATTCATGATTCAATTTATGATTCATGATTCAATTCATTATTCATGATTCCTGATTCAATTCATGATTTCTGATTAAATTCATGATTCATGATTTATGATTAAATTCATGAGTCATGATTCATGATTCGATTCATGATTCATGATTCAATTCATAATTCAATTCATGATTCATGATGCGATTCATGATTCATGATTCAATTCTTGATTCAATTCATGATTCATGATTCAATTCATGATTCATGTTTTAATTCATGATTCATGATTCAATTCATGAGTCAATTCATGATTCATGATTCAATTCATGATTCATGATTCTTAATTCAATTCATGATTTATTTCATGATTCTTGATCCATGATTCAATTCATGATTCAATTCATGATTCATGATTCAATTCATGATTCATTATTCATGATTCATGATTCGATTCATGAATTATGATTCATGATTCAATTCGTGATTCATGATTCATGATTCATTTCATGATTTATGATTCAATTCTTGATTCAATTCATGATTCATGATTTATTTCATGATTCATTTCATGATTCATGATTGATGATTCAATTCACAATTCAGATCATGATTAATTATATGATTCATAATTCATGATTCAATTCATGATTCAAATTATGATTCAATTCATGATTCATGATTCATGATTCAATTCATGATTAATGATTCATGATTCAATTAATGATTCATGATTCAAGATTCGATTCATGATTCATGATTCAATTCATGATTCATGATTCATGATTCAAGTCATGATTGGATTTATGATTCATGATTCATGATTCATGATTTGATTCATGATTCATGATTCATGATTCATAATTCAATTAATGATTTGTGATTCATGATTCGATTAATGATTCATGATTCGATTCATGATTCTTGATTCGAATCATGATTCCTGATTCGATTCATAATTCATGATTCATGATTCGATTTATGATTCAAGATTCAATTCATGATTCATGATTCATGATTCAATTCATAATTCATGTTTTAAATCATAATTCAATTCATAATACATGTTTTAATTCATGATTCATGATTCAATTCATGATTTAATTTATGATTCATGATTCAATTCATGATTCATGATTCTTAATTCATGATTCATGATTCTTAATTCATGATTCAATTCATGATTCATGATTCGATTCATGATTCATGATTCGATTCATGATTCATGATTCATGATTCAATTCATAATTCATATTTTAAATCATAATTCAATTCATAATTCATGTTTTAATTCATGATTCATGATTCAATTCATGATTTAATTTATGATTCATGATTCAATTCATGATTCATGATTCTTAATACATGATTCAATTCATGATTCATGATTCGATTCATGATTCATGATTCAATTCATGATTCAATTCATGATTCATGATTTATGATTCAGTTCATGATTCATGATTCGATTCATGATTCATGATTCAATTCTTGATTCATGATTCAATTCATGATTCATGATTCAATTCATGATTCATGATTTATTTCATGATTCAATTCATGGTTCATGAATCTTGATTCAATTCATGATTTATTTCATGATTCTTGATTCATTATTCAATTCATGATTCAATTCATGATTCATGATTCAATTCATGATTCATTATTCATGATTCATGATTCGATTCATGATTCATGATTCATGATTCAATTCGTGATTCAGATCATGATTATTTATATGATTCATAATTCATGATTCAATTCATGATTCAATTCATGATTCATGATTCATGATTCAATTTATGATTCATGATTCATGATTCAATTCATGATTCATGATTCAATTAATGATTCATGATTCAAGATTTGATTTATGATTCATGATTCAATTCATGATTCATGATTCATGATTCAATTCATGATTAGATTTATGATTCGATTCAAGATTCATGATTCATGATTCATGATTCAATTGATGATTCATGATTCAATTCATGATTCATGAATCATGATTCGATTCATGATTCATGTTTCAATTCATGATTCAATTCATAAATCAATTCATGATTCATGATTCATGATTCATTTCATGATTCATTTAATGATTAATGATTCAAGATTCGATTCATGATTCATGTTTCAATTCATGATTCATGATTCATGATTAAATTCATCATTCGATTCATGATTCATGATTCGATTCATGATTCATGATTCATGATTCAATTCATGATTCATGGTTCAAATTATGATTCATGATTCATGATTCAATTCATGATTCGATTCATGATTTATGATTCGATTCATGATTCATAATTCATGATTCAATTCATGATTCATGATTCAATTCATGATTTATGATTCAATTCATGATTCATTATTCATTTCATGATTCATGATTCAATTCATGATTCAATTCATGTTTCATTTTATGATTCATGATTCATGATTCAATTCATGATTCATGATTCGATTCATGATTCATGATTCAATTCATAATTCAATTCATGATTCATGATTCATGATTTGAATTATGATTCATGATTCATGATTCAATTCATGATTCATGGTTCAAATTATGATTAATTATTCATGATTCAATTCATGATTCATGGTTCAAATTATGATTCATTATTCATGATTCAATTCATGATTCGATTCATGATTTATGATTCGATTCATGATTCATGATTCATGATTCAATTCATGATTCAATTCATGATTCATGATTTAATTCATGATTCATTTCATGATTCATGATTCATGATTCAATTCATGATTCAATTCATGATTCATTTTATGATTCATGATTCATGATTCAATTCATGATTCATGATTCAATTCGTGATTCATGATTCAATTCATAATTCATTTCATGATTCATAATGCGATTCATGATTCATGATTCAATTCTTGATTCATGATTCATGATTCGATTCATGATTAAATTCTTGATTCATGATTTATGATTCAATTCATGATTCATGATTTATTTCATGATACATTTCATGATTCATGATTCAATTCATGATTCATGATTCAATTCAGGATTTATGATTCATGATTCATGATTCAATTTATGATTCATGATTCAATTCATTATTCATGATTCCTGATTCAATTCATGATTTCTGATTAAATTCATGATTCATGATTTATGATTAAATTCATAATTCAATTCATGATTCATGATGCGATTCATGATTCATGATTCAATTCTTGATTCAATTCATGATTCATGTTTTAATTCATGATTCATGATTCAATTCATGAGTCAATTCATGATTCATGATTCAATTCATGATTCATGATTCTTAATTCAATTCATGATTTATTTCATGATTCATGTTTTAATTCATGATTCATGATTCAATTAATGAGTCAATTCATGATTCATGATTCAATTCATGATTCATGATTCATGATTCAATTCATGATTCATGATTCAATTCATGATTCATGATTCATGATTCATGTCATGATTGGATTTATGATTCATGATTCATGATTCATGATTTGATTCATGATTCATGATTCATGATTCATAATTCAATTAATGATTTGTGATTCATGATTCGATTAATGATTCATGATTCGATTCATGATTCTAGATTCGAATCATGATTCCTGATTCGATTCATAATTCATGATTCATGATTCGATTTATGATTCAAGATTCAATTCATGATTCATGATTCATGATTCAATTCATGATTTAATTTATGATTCATGATTCAATTCATGATTCATGATTCTTAATTCATGATTCATGATTCTTAATTCATGATTCAATTCATGATTCATGATTCGATTCATGATTCATGATTCGATTCATGATTCATGATTCATGATTCAATTCATAATTCATATTTTAAATCATAATTCAATTCATAATTCATGTTTTAATTCATGATTCATGATTCAATTCATGATTTAATTTATGATTCATGATTCAATTCATGATTCATGATTCTTAATACATGATTCAATTCATGATTCATGATTCGATTCATGATTCATGATTCAATTCATGATTCAATTCATGATTCATGATTTATGATTCAGTTCATGATTCATGATTCGATTCATGATTCATGATTCAATTCTTGATTCATGATTCAATTCATGATTCATGATTCAATTCATGATTCATGATTTATGATTCAATTCATGATTCATGATTCAATTCATGATTTATGATTCAATTCATGATTCATTATTCATTTCATGATTCATGATTCAATTCATGATTCAATTCATGTTTCATTTTATGATTCATGATTCATGATTCAATTCATGATTCATGATTCGATTCATGATTCATGATTCAATTCATAATTCAATTCATGATTCATGATTCATGATTTGAATTATGATTCATGATTCATGATTCAATTCATGATTCATGGTTCAAATTATGATTAATTATTCATGATTCAATTCATGATTCATGGTTCAAATTATGATTCATTATTCATGATTCAATTCATGATTCGATTCATGATTTATGATTCGATTCATGATTCATGATTCATGATTCAATTCATGATTCAATTCATGATTCATGATTTAATTCATGATTCATTTCATGATTCATGATTCATGATTCAATTCATGATTCAATTCATGATTCATTTTATGATTCATGATTCATGATTCAATTCATGATTCATGATTCAATTCGTGATTCATGATTCAATTCATAATTCATTTCATGATTCATAATGCGATTCATGATTCATGATTCAATTCTTGATTCATGATTCATGATTCGATTCATGATTAAATTCTTGATTCATGATTTATGATTCAATTCATGATTCATGATTTATTTCATGATACATTTCATGATTCATGATTCAATTCATGATTCATGATTCAATTCAGGATTTATGATTCATGATTCATGATTCAATTTATGATTCATGATTCAATTCATTATTCATGATTCCTGATTCAATTCATGATTTCTGATTAAATTCATGATTCATGATTTATGATTAAATTCATAATTCAATTCATGATTCATGATGCGATTCATGATTCATGATTCAATTCTTGATTCAATTCATGATTCATGTTTTAATTCATGATTC
Source organism: Mixophyes australis (assembly GCA_036250195.1). Taxonomy (NCBI): domain Eukaryota; kingdom Metazoa; phylum Chordata; class Amphibia; order Anura; family Limnodynastidae; genus Mixophyes; species Mixophyes australis. The sequence goes on along the minus strand of JAVHZZ010000004.1, from coordinate 209,977,250 downwards.
ATGATTCAATTCATGAGTCAATTCATGATTCATGATTCAATTCATGATTCATGATTCTTAATTCAATTCATGATTTATTTCATGATTCATGTTTTAATTCATGATTCATGATTCAATTAATGAGTCAATTCATGATTCATGATTCAATTCATGATTCATGATTCATGATTCAATTCATGATTCATGATTCAATTCATGATTCATGATTCATGATTCATGTCATGATTGGATTTATGATTCATGATTCATGATTCATGATTTGATTCATGATTCATGATTCATGATTCATAATTCAATTAATGATTTGTGATTCATGATTCGATTAATGATTCATGATTCGATTCATGATTCTAGATTCGAATCATGATTCCTGATTCGATTCATAATTCATGATTCATGATTCGATTTATGATTCAAGATTCAATTCATGATTCATGATTCATGATTCAATTCATGATTTAATTTATGATTCATGATTCAATTCATGATTCATGATTCTTAATTCATGATTCATGATTCTTAATTCATGATTCAATTCATGATTCATGATTCGATTCATGATTCATGATTCGATTCATGATTCATGATTCATGATTCAATTCATAATTCATATTTTAAATCATAATTCAATTCATAATTCATGTTTTAATTCATGATTCATGATTCAATTCATGATTTAATTTATGATTCATGATTCAATTCATGATTCATGATTCTTAATACATGATTCAATTCATGATTCATGATTCGATTCATGATTCATGATTCAATTCATGATTCAATTCATGATTCATGATTTATGATTCAGTTCATGATTCATGATTCGATTCATGATTCATGATTCAATTCTTGATTCATGATTCAATTCATGATTCATGATTCAATTCATGATTCATGATTTATTTCATGATTCAATTCATGGTTCATGAATCTTGATTCAATTCATGATTTATTTCATGATTCTTGATTCATTATTCAATTCATGATTCAATTCATGATTCATGATTCAATTCATGATTCATTATTCATGATTCATGATTCGATTCATGATTCATGATTCATGATTCAATTCGTGATTCAGATCATGATTATTTATATGATTCATAATTCATGATTCAATTCATGATTCAATTCATGATTCATGATTCATGATTCAATTTATGATTCATGATTCATGATTCAATTCATGATTCATGATTCAATTAATGATTCATGATTCAAGATTCGATTTATGATTCATGATTCAATTCATGATTCATGATTCAATTCATGATTAGATTTATGATTCGATTCAAGATTCATGATTCATGATTCATGATTCAATTGATGATTCATGATTCAATTCATGATTCATGAATCATGATTCGATTCATGATTCATGTTTCAATTCATGATTCAATTCATAAATCAATTCATGATTCATGATTCATGATTCATTTCATGATTCATTTAATGATTAATGATTCAAGATTCGATTCATGATTCATGTTTCAATTCATGATTCATGATTCATGATTAAATTCATCATTCGATTCATGATTCATGATTCATGATTCGATTCATGATTCATGATTCATGATTCAATTCATGACTCATGGTTCAAATTATGATTCATGATTCATGATTCAATTCATGATTCGATTCATGATTTATGATTCGATTCAGGATTCATAATTCATGATTCAATTCATGATTCATGATTCAATTCATGATTTATGATTCAATTCATGATTCATTATTCATTTCATGATTCATGATTCAATTCATGATTCAATTCATGTTTCATTTTATGATTCATGATTCATGATTCAATTCATGATTCATGATTCGATTCATGATTCATGATTCAATTCATAATTCAATTCATGATTCATGATTCATGATTTGAATTATGATTCATGATTCATGATTCAATTCATGATTCATGGTTCAAATTATGATTAATTATTCATGATTCAATTCATGATTCATGGTTCAAATTATGATTCATTATTCATGATTCAATTCATGATTCGATTCATGATTTATGATTCGATTCATGATTCATGATTCATGATTCAATTCATGATTCAATTCATGATTCATGATTTAATTCATGATTCATTTCATGATTCATGATTCATGATTCAATTCATGATTCAATTCATGATTCATTTTATGATTCATGATTCATGATTCAATTCATGATTCATGATTCAATTCGTGATTCATGATTCAATTCATAATTCATTTCATGATTCATAATGCGATTCATGATTCATGATTCAATTCTTGATTCATGATTCATGATTCGATTCATGATTAAATTCTTGATTCATGATTTATGATTCAATTCATGATTCATGATTTATTTCATGATACATTTCATGATTCATGATTCAATTCATGATTCATGATTCAATTCAGGATTTATGATTCATGATTCATGATTCAATTTATGATTCATGATTCAATTCATTATTCATGATTCCTGATTCAATTCATGATTTCTGATTAAATTCATGATTCATGATTTATGATTAAATTCATGAGTCATGATTCATGATTCGATTCATGATTCATGATTCAATTCATAATTCAATTCATGATTCATGATGCGATTCATGATTCATGATTCAATTCTTGATTCAATTCATGATTCATGATTCAATTCATGATTCATGTTTTAATTCATGATTCATGATTCAATTCATGAGTCAATTCATGATTCATGATTCAATTCATGATTCATGATTCTTAATTCAATTCATAATTTATTTCATGATTCTTGATCCATGATTCAATTCATGATTCAATTCATGATTCATGATTCAATTCATGATTCATTATTCATGATTCATGATTCGATTCATGAATTATGATTCATGATTCAATTCGTGATTCATGATTCAATTCATGAATTTTGATTCATGATTCAATTCGTGATTCATGATTCAATTCATGATTCATGATTCATTTCATGATTTATGATTCAATTCTTGATTCAATTCATGATTCATGATTTATTTCATGATTCATTTCATGATTCATGATTGATGATTCAATTCACAATTCAGATCATGAGTAATTATATGATTCATAATTCATGATTCAATTCATTATTCAAATTATGATTCAATTCATGATTCATGATTCATGATTCAATTCATGATTCATGATTCAATTCATGATTCATGATTCATGATTCATGTCATGATTGGATTTATGATTCATGATTCATGATTCATGATTTGATTCATGATTCATGATTCATGATTCATAATTCAATTAATGATTTGTGATTCATGATTCGATTAATGATTCATGATTCGATTCATGATTCTAGATTCGAATCATGATTCCTGATTCGATTCATAATTCATGATTCATGATTCGATTTATGATTCAAGATTCAATTCATGATTCATGATTCATGATTCAATTCATGATTTAATTTATGATTCATGATTCAATTCATGATTCATGATTCTTAATTCATGATTCATGATTCTTAATTCATGATTCAATTCATGATTCATGATTCGATTCATGATTCATGATTCGATTCATTATTCAATTCATGATTCATGATTTATGATTCAATTCATGATTCAATTCATGATTCATGATTCAATTCATGATTCATGATTCATGATTCAATTCATGATTCATGATTCATGATTCAATTCATGATTCATGATTCAATTAATGATTTATGATTCAAGATTCGATTTATGATTCATGATTCAATTCATGATTCATGATTCATGATTCAATTCATGATTGGATTTATGATTCATGATTCATGATTTATGATTCGATTCAAGATTCATGATTCATGATTCATGATTCAATTCATGATTTATGATTCAATTCATGATTCATTTCATGATTCATGATTCATGATTCAATTCATGATTCAATTCATGATTCATTTTATGATTCATGATTCATGATTCAATTCATGATTCATGATTCGATTCATGGTTCATGATTCAATTCATAATTCAATTCATGATGCGATTCATGATTCATGATTCAATTCTTGATTCATGATTCATGATTCGATTCATGATTAAATTCATGATTCATGATTTATGATTCAATTCATGATTAATTTTATGATTCATGATTCATGATTCAATTCATGATTCATGATTCGATTCATGATTCATGATTCAATTCATAATTCAATTCATGATGCGATTCATGATTCATGATTCAATTCTTGATTCATGATTCATGATTCGATTCATGATTAAATTCATGATTCATGATTTATGATTCAATTCATGATTCATGATTTATTTCATGATACATTTCATGATTCATGATTCAATTCATGATTCATGATTCAATTCAGGATTCATGATTCATGATTCATGATTCATGATTCAATTTATGATTCATGAATCAATTCATTATTCATGATTCATGATTCAATTCATGATTTCTGATTCAATTCATGATTCATGATTTATGATTCAATTCATGATTCGATTCATGATTTTTGGTTCGATTCATGATTCATGATTCATGATTCAATTCATGATTCAATTCATGATTCATGATTCATTTCATGATTCATGATTCATGATTCAATTCATGATTCAATTCATGATTGATTTTATGATTCATGATTCAATTCATGATTCATGATTCGATTCATGATTCATGATTCAATTCATAATTCAATTCATGATGCGATTCATGATTCATGATTCAATTCTTGATTCATGATTCATGATTCGATTCATGATTAAATTCATGATTCATGATTTATGATTCAATTCATGATTCATGATTTATTTTATGATACATTTCATGATTCATGATTCAATTCATGATTCATGATTCAATTCAGGATTCATGATTAAATTCATGATTCATGAATTATGATTCAATTCATGATTCATGATTTATTTCATGATTCAATTCATGGTTCATGAATCTTGATTCAGTTCATGATTCATGATTCGATTCATGATTTATGATTCATGATTCAATTCATGAGTTATGATTTATGATTCGATTCATGATTCATGATTCGATTCATGATTCATGAATTATTATTCAATCCATGATTCATGATTCGATTCATGATTCATGATTCAATTTATAATTCAATTCATGATTCATGATGCGATTCATGATTCATGATGCGATTCATGATTCATGATTCAATTCTTGATTCATGATTCATGATTTAATTCATGATTTATGATTCATGATTCAATTCATGATTCATGATTTATGATTCAGTTCATGATTCATGATTTATTTCATGATTCTTGATTCATGATTCAATTCATGATTCAATTCATGATTCATGATTCAATTCATGATTCATGATGCAATTCATGATTCATTTTTCATGATTCATGATTCGATTCATGATTCATGATTCATGAATCATTTCGTGATTCATGATTCAATGCATGATTCATGATTCAAGATTCGATTCATGATTCATGATTCAATTTATGATTCATGAATCAATTCATTATTCATGATTCATGATTCAATTCATGATTTCTGATTCAATTCATGATTCATGATTTATGATTCAATTCATGATTCGATTCATGATTTATTGTTCGATTCATGATTCATGATTCAAGATTCAATTCGTGATTCAGATCATGATTATTTATATGATTCATAATTCATGATTCAATTCATGATTCAATTCATGATTCATGATTCATGATTCAATTTATGATTCATGATTCATGATTCAATTCATGATTCATGATTCAATTAATGATTCATGATTCAAGATTTGATTTATGATTCATGATTCAATTCATGATTCATGATTCATGATTCAATTCATGATTAGATTTATGATTCGATTCAAGATTCATGATTCATGATTCATGATTCAATTGATGATTCATGATTCAATTCATGATTCATGAATCATGATTCGATTCATGATTCATGTTTCAATTCATGATTCAATTCATAAATCAATTCATGATTCATGATTCATGATTCATTTCATGATTCATTTAATGATTAATGATTCAAGATTCGATTCATGATTCATGTTTCAATTCATGATTCATGATTCATGATTAAATTCATCATTCGATTCATGATTCATGATTCGATTCATGATTCATGATTCATGATTCAATTCATGATTCATGGTTCAAATTATGATTCATGATTCATGATTCAATTCATGATTCGATTCATGATTTATGATTCGATTCATGATTCATAATTCATGATTCAATTCATGATTCATGATTCAATTCATGATTTATGATTCAATTCATGATTCATTATTCATTTCATGATTCATGATTCAATTCATGATTCAATTCATGTTTCATTTTATGATTCATGATTCATGATTCAATTCATGATTCATGATTCGATTCATGATTCATGATTCAATTCATAATTCAATTCATGATTCATGATTCATGATTTGAATTATGATTCATGATTCATGATTCAATTCATGATTCATGGTTCAAATTATGATTAATTATTCATGATTCAATTCATGATTCATGGTTCAAATTATGATTCATTATTCATGATTCAATTCATGATTCGATTCATGATTTATGATTCGATTCATGATTCATGATTCATGATTCAATTCATGATTCAATTCATGATTCATGATTTAATTCATGATTCATTTCATGATTCATGATTCATGATTCAATTCATGATTCAATTCATGATTCATTTTATGATTCATGATTCATGATTCAATTCATGATTCATGATTCAATTCGTGATTCATGATTCAATTCATAATTCATTTCATGATTCATAATGCGATTCATGATTCATGATTCAATTCTTGATTCATGATTCATGATTCGATTCATGATTAAATTCTTGATTCATGATTTATGATTCAATTCATGATTCATGATTTATTTCATGATACATTTCATGATTCATGATTCAATTCATGATTCATGATTCAATTCAGGATTTATGATTCATGATTCATGATTCAATTTATGATTCATGATTCAATTCATTATTCATGATTCCTGATTCAATTCATGATTTCTGATTAAATTCATGATTCATGATTTATGATTAAATTCATAATTCAATTCATGATTCATGATGCGATTCATGATTCATGATTCAATTCTTGATTCAATTCATGATTCATGTTTTAATTCATGATTCATGATTCAATTCATGAGTCAATTCATGATTCATGATTCAATTCATGATTCATGATTCTTAATTCAATTCATGATTTATTTCATGATTCATGTTTTAATTCATGATTCATGATTCAATTAATGAGTCAATTCATGATTCATGATTCAATTCATGATTCATGATTCATGATTCAATTCATGATTCATGATTCAATTCATGATTCATGATTCATGATTCATGTCATGATTGGATTTATGATTCATGATTCATGATTCATGATTTGATTCATGATTCATGATTCATGATTCATAATTCAATTAATGATTTGTGATTCATGATTCGATTAATGATTCATGATTCGATTCATGATTCTAGATTCGAATCATGATTCCTGATTCGATTCATAATTCATGATTCATGATTCGATTTATGATTCAAGATTCAATTCATGATTCATGATTCATGATTCAATTCATGATTTAATTTATGATTCATGATTCAATTCATGATTCATGATTCTTAATTCATGATTCATGATTCTTAATTCATGATTCAATTCATGATTCATGATTCGATTCATGATTCATGATTCGATTCATGATTCATGATTCATGATTCAATTCATAATTCATATTTTAAATCATAATTCAATTCATAATTCATGTTTTAATTCATGATTCATGATTCAATTCATGATTTAATTTATGATTCATGATTCAATTCATGATTCATGATTCTTAATACATGATTCAATTCATGATTCATGATTCGATTCATGATTCATGATTCAATTCATGATTCAATTCATGATTCATGATTTATGATTCAGTTCATGATTCATGATTCGATTCATGATTCATGATTCAATTCTTGATTCATGATTCAATTCATGATTCATGATTCAATTCATGATTCATGATTTATTTCATGATTCAATTCATGGTTCATGAATCTTGATTCAATTCATGATTTATTTCATGATTCTTGATTCATTATTCAATTCATGATTCAATTCATGATTCATGATTCAATTCATGATTCATTATTCATGATTCATGATTCGATTCATGATTCATGATTCATGATTCAATTCGTGATTCAGATCATGATTATTTATATGATTCATAATTCATGATTCAATTCATGATTCAATTCATGATTCATGATTCATGATTCAATTTATGATTCATGATTCATGATTCAATTCATGATTCATGATTCAATTAATGATTCATGATTCAAGATTCGATTTATGATTCATGATTCAATTCATGATTCATGATTCAATTCATGATTAGATTTATGATTCGATTCAAGATTCATGATTCATGATTCATGATTCAATTGATGATTCATGATTCAATTCATGATTCATGAATCATGATTCGATTCATGATTCATGTTTCAATTCATGATTCAATTCATAAATCAATTCATGATTCATGATTCATGATTCATTTCATGATTCATTTAATGATTAATGATTCAAGATTCGATTCATGATTCATGTTTCAATTCATGATTCATGATTCATGATTAAATTCATCATTCGATTCATGATTCATGATTCATGATTCGATTCATGATTCATGATTCATGATTCAATTCATGACTCATGGTTCAAATTATGATTCATGATTCATGATTCAATTCATGATTCGATTCATGATTTATGATTCGATTCAGGATTCATAATTCATGATTCAATTCATGATTCATGATTCAATTCATGATTTATGATTCAATTCATGATTCATTATTCATTTCATGATTCATGATTCAATTCATGATTCAATTCATGTTTCATTTTATGATTCATGATTCATGATTCAATTCATGATTCATGATTCGATTCATGATTCATGATTCAATTCATAATTCAATTCATGATTCATGATTCATGATTTGAATTATGATTCATGATTCATGATTCAATTCATGATTCATGGTTCAAATTATGATTAATTATTCATGATTCAATTCATGATTCATGGTTCAAATTATGATTCATTATTCATGATTCAATTCATGATTCGATTCATGATTTATGATTCGATTCATGATTCATGATTCATGATTCAATTCATGATTCAATTCATGATTCATGATTTAATTCATGATTCATTTCATGATTCATGATTCATGATTCAATTCATGATTCAATTCATGATTCATTTTATGATTCATGATTCATGATTCAATTCATGATTCATGATTCAATTCGTGATTCATGATTCAATTCATAATTCATTTCATGATTCATAATGCGATTCATGATTCATGATTCAATTCTTGATTCATGATTCATGATTCGATTCATGATTAAATTCTTGATTCATGATTTATGATTCAATTCATGATTCATGATTTATTTCATGATACATTTCATGATTCATGATTCAATTCATGATTCATGATTCAATTCAGGATTTATGATTCATGATTCATGATTCAATTTATGATTCATGATTCAATTCATTATTCATGATTCCTGATTCAATTCATGATTTCTGATTAAATTCATGATTCATGATTTATGATTAAATTCATGAGTCATGATTCATGATTCGATTCATGATTCATGATTCAATTCATAATTCAATTCATGATTCATGATGCGATTCATGATTCATGATTCAATTCTTGATTCAATTCATGATTCATGATTCAATTCATGATTCATGTTTTAATTCATGATTCATGATTCAATTCATGAGTCAATTCATGATTCATGATTCAATTCATGATTCATGATTCTTAATTCAATTCATAATTTATTTCATGATTCTTGATCCATGATTCAATTCATGATTCAATTCATGATTCATGATTCAATTCATGATTCATTATTCATGATTCATGATTCGATTCATGAATTATGATTCATGATTCAATTCGTGATTCATGATTCAATTCATGAATTTTGATTCATGATTCAATTCGTGATTCATGATTCAATTCATGATTCATGATTCATTTCATGATTTATGATTCAATTCTTGATTCAATTCATGATTCATGATTTATTTCATGATTCATTTCATGATTCATGATTGATGATTCAATTCACAATTCAGATCATGAGTAATTATATGATTCATAATTCATGATTCAATTCATTATTCAAATTATGATTCAATTCATGATTCATGATTCATGATTCAATTCATGATTCATGATTCAATTCATGATTCATGATTCATGATTCATGTCATGATTGGATTTATGATTCATGATTCATGATTCATGATTTGATTCATGATTCATGATTCATGATTCATAATTCAATTAATGATTTGTGATTCATGATTCGATTAATGATTCATGATTCGATTCATGATTCTAGATTCGAATCATGATTCTTGATTCGATTCATAATTCATGATTCATGATTCGATTTATGATTCAAGATTCAATTCATGATTCATGATTCATGATTCAATTCATGATTTAATTTATGATTCATGATTCAATTCATGATTCATGATTCTTAATTCATGATTCATGATTCTTAATTCATGATTCAATTCATGATTCATGATTCGATTCATGATTCATGATTCGATTCATTATTCAATTCATGATTCATGATTTATGATTCAATTCATGATTCAATTCATGATTCATGATTCAATTCATGATTCATGATTCATGATTCAATTCATGATTCATGATTCATGATTCAATTCATGATTCATGATTCAATTAATGATTTATGATTCAAGATTCGATTTATGATTCATGATTCAATTCATGATTCATGATTCATGATTCAATTCATGATTGGATTTATGATTCATGATTCATGATTTATGATTCGATTCAAGATTCATGATTCATGATTCATGATTCAATTCATGATTTATGATTCAATTCATGATTCATTTCATGATTCATGATTCATGATTCAATTCATGATTCAATTCATGATTCATTTTATGATTCATGATTCATGATTCAATTCATGATTCATGATTCGATTCATGGTTCATGATTCAATTCATAATTCAATTCATGATGCGATTCATGATTCATGATTCAATTCTTGATTCATGATTCATGATTCGATTCATGATTAAATTCATGATTCATGATTTATGATTCAATTCATGATTAATTTTATGATTCATGATTCATGATTCAATTCATGATTCATGATTCGATTCATGATTCATGATTCAATTCATAATTCAATTCATGATGCGATTCATGATTCATGATTCAATTCTTGATTCATGATTCATGATTCGATTCATGATTAAATTCATGATTCATGATTTATGATTCAATTCATGATTCATGATTTATTTCATGATACATTTCATGATTCATGATTCAATTCATGATTCATGATTCAATTCAGGATTCATGATTCATGATTCATGATTCATGATTCAATTTATGATTCATGAATCAATTCATTATTCATGATTCATGATTCAATTCATGATTTCTGATTCAATTCATGATTCATGATTTATGATTCAATTCATGATTCGATTCATGATTTTTGGTTCGATTCATGATTCATGATTCATGATTCAATTCATGATTCAATTCATGATTCATGATTCATTTCATGATTCATGATTCATGATTCAATTCATGATTCAATTCATGATTGATTTTATGATTCATGATTCAATTCATGATTCATGATTCGATTCATGATTCATGATTCAATTCATAATTCAATTCATGATGCGATTCATGATTCATGATTCAATTCTTGATTCATGATTCATGATTCGATTCATGATTAAATTCATGATTCATGATTTATGATTCAATTCATGATTCATGATTTATTTTATGATACATTTCATGATTCATGATTCAATTCATGATTCATGATTCAATTCAGGATTCATGATTAAATTCATGATTCATGAATTATGATTCAATTCATGATTCATGATTTATTTCATGATTCAATTCATGGTTCATGAATCTTGATTCAGTTCATGATTCATGATTCGATTCATGATTTATGATTCATGATTCAATTCATGAGTTATGATTTATGATTCGATTCATGATTCATGATTCGATTCATGATTCATGAATTATTATTCAATCCATGATTCATGATTCGATTCATGATTCATGATTCAATTTATAATTCAATTCATGATTCATGATGCGATTCATGATTCATGATGCGATTCATGATTCATGATTCAATTCTTGATTCATGATTCATGATTTAATTCATGATTTATGATTCATGATTCAATTCATGATTCATGATTTATGATTCAGTTCATGATTCATGATTTATTTCATGATTCTTGATTCATGATTCAATTCATGATTCAATTCATGATTCATGATTCAATTCATGATTCATGATGCAATTCATGATTCATTTTTCATGATTCATGATTCGATTCATGATTCATGATTCATGAATCATTTCGTGATTCATGATTCAATGCATGATTCATGATTCAAGATTCGATTCATGATTCATGATTCAATTTATGATTCATGAATCAATTCATTATTCATGATTCATGATTCAATTCATGATTTCTGATTCAATTCATGATTCATGATTTATGATTCAATTCATGATTCGATTCATGATTTATTGTTCGATTCATGATTCATGATTCATGATTCAATTCATGATTCAATTCATGATTCATGATTCATTTCATGATTCATGATTCATGATTCAATTCATGATTCAATTCATGATTCATTTTATGATTCATGATTCAATTCATGATTCATGATTCGATTCATGATTCATGATTCAATTCATAATTCAATTCATGATGCGATTCATGATTCATGATTCAATTCTTGATTCATGATTCATGATTCGATTCATGATTAAATTCATGATTCATGATTTATGATTCAATTCATGATTAATTTTATGATTCATGATTCATGATTCAATTCATGATTCATGATTCGATTCATGATTCATGATTCAATTCATAATTCAATTCATGATGCGATTCATGATTCATGATTCAATTCTTGATTCATGATTCATGATTCGATTCATGATTAAATTCATGATTCATGATTTATGATTCAATTCATGATTCATGATTTATTTCATGATACATTTCATGATTCATGATTCAATTCATGATTCATGATTCAATTCAGGATTCATGAATCAATTCATTATTCATGATTCATGATTCAATTCATGATTTCTGATTCAATTCATGATTCATGATTTATGATTCAATTCATGATTCGATTCATGATTTATGGTTCGATTCATGATTCATGATTCATGATTCAATTCATGATTCAATTCATGATTCATGATTCATTTCATGATTCATGATTCATGATTCAATTCATGATTCAATTCATGATTGATTTTATGATTCATGATTCAATTCATGATTCATGATTCGATTCATGATTCATGATTCAATTCATAATTCAATTCATGATGCGATTCATGATTCATGATTCAATTCTTGATTCATGATTCATGATTCGATTCATGATTAAATTCATGATTCATGATTTATGATTCAATTCATGATTCATGATTTATTTTATGATACATTTCATGATTCATGATTCAATTCATGATTCATGATTCAATTCAGGATTCATGATTAAATTCATGATTCATGATTTATGATTCAATTCATGATTCATGATTTATTTCATGATTCAATTCATGGTTCATGAATCTTGATTCAGTTCATGATTCATGATTCGATTCATGATTTATGATTCATGATTCAATTCATGAGTTATGATTTATGATTCGATTCATGATTCATGATTCGATTCATGATTCATGAATTATTATTCAATCCATGATTCATGATTCGATTCATGATTCATGATTCAATTTATAATTCAATTCATGATACATGATGCGATTCATGATTCATGATGCGATTCATGATTCATGATTCAATTCTTGATTCATGATTCATGATTTAATTCATGATTTATGATTCATGATTCAATTCATGATTCATGATTTATGATTCAGTTCATGATTCATGATTTATTTCATGATTCTTGATTCATGATTCAATTCATGATTCAATTCATGATTCATGATTCAATTCATGATTCATGATGCAATTCATGATTCATTTTTCATGATTCATGATTCGATTCATGATTCATGATTCATGAATCATTTCGTGATTCATGATTCAATGCATGATTCATGATTCAAGATTCGATTCATGATTCATGATTCAATTTATGATTCATGAATCAATTCATTATTCATGATTCATGATTCAATTCATGATTTCTGATTCAATTCATGATTCATGATTTATGATTCAATTCATGATTCGATTCATGATTTATTGTTCGATTCATGATTCATGATTCATGATTCAATTCATGATTCAATTCATGATTCATGATTCATTTCATGATTCATGATTCATGATTCAATTCATGATTCAATTCATGATTCATTTTATGATTCATGATTCAATTCATGATTCATGATTCGATTCATGATTCATGATTCAATTCATAATTCAATTCATGATGCGATTCATGATTCATGATTCAATTCTTGATTCATGATTCATGATTCGATTCATGATTAAATTCATGATTCATGATTTATGATTCAATTCATGATTCATTATTTATTTTATGATACATTTCATGATTCATGATTCAATTCATGATTCATGATTCAATTCAGGATTCATGATTAAATTCATGATTCATGAATTATGATTCAATTCATGATTCATGATTTATTTCATGATTCAATTCATGGTTCATGAATCTTGATTCAGTTCATGATTTATTTCATGATTCATGATTCGATTCATGATTTATGATTCATGATTCAATTCATGAGTTATGATTTATGATTCGATTCATGATTCATGATTCGATTCATGATTCATGAATTATTATTCAATCCATGATTCATGATTCGATTCATGATTCATGATTCAATTTATAATTCAATTCATGATTCATGATGCGATTCATGATTCATGATGCGATTCATGATTCATGATTCAATTCTTGATTCATGATTCATGATTTAATTCATGATTCATGATTTATGATTCAATTCATGATTCATGATTTATTTCATGATTCTTGATTCATGATTCAATTCATGATTCAATTCATGATTCATGATTTAATTCATGATTCATGATGCAATTCATGATTCATTTTTCATGATTCATGATTCGATTCATGATTCATGATTCATGAATCATTTCGTGATTCATGATTCAATGCATGATTCATGATTCAAGATTCGATTCATGATTATTGATTCAATTCATGATTCATGATTCATGATTCAATTCATGATTCGAATCATAATTCATGATTCATGATTCGAATCATGATTCATTAATCATGAATTATGATTCGATTCATGATTCATGATTTAATTCATGATTCATGATTCATGATTCAATTCATGATTTGATATATGATTAATGATTCAATTCATGATTTATGATTCATGATTCAATTTGTGATTCATGATCCAATTCATGATTCATGATTCATTTCATAATTCATGATTCATGATTCAATTCATGATTTGTGATTCATGATTCAATTCATGATTCATAATTAAATTCATGATTTGTGACTCATGATTCGATTCATGTTTCATGATTCGATTCATGATTCAAGATTCAATTCATGATTCATGATTCATGATTCAATTCATAATTCATGTTTTAAATCATGATTCAATTCATGATTCATGTTTCAATTTATGATTCAATTCTTGATTCAATTCATAATTCATTTCATGATTCATGATTCAATTCATGATTTGTGATTCATGATTCAATTCATGATTATGATTCGATTCATGATTCTTGATTCGAATCATGATTCATGATTTGATTCATAATTCATGATTCATGATTTGATTCATGTTTCAAGATTTAATTCATGATTCATGATTCATGATTCAATTCATAAATTATGTTTTAAATCATGATTCAATTCATGATTCATGTTTTAATTCATGATTCATGATTCAATTCATGATTTAATTCATGATTCATGATTCAATTCATGATTCATGATTCTTAATTCATGATTCAATTCATGATTCATGATTCGATTCATGATTCATGATTCAATTTAAGATTCAATTCATGATTCATGATTCATGATTCAATTCTTGATTCATGATTCATGATTCGATTCATGATTCATGATTCAATTTATGATTCAATTCATGATTCATGATTCATGATTAATTTCATGATTCATGATTAATGATTCAATTCATGATTCATGATTCAATTCATGATTCATAATTCATGATTCGATTCATGATTCAATTTATGATTCATGATTCGATTCATGATTCATGATTCAATTCTTGATTCATGATTCATGATTCGATTCATGATTCATGATTCGATTCATGATTTATATTTCAATTCATGATTCATGATTAATTTTATAATTCAATTCATGGTTCATGAATTTTGATTCAATTCATGATTTATTTCATGATTCTTCATTCATAATTCAATTCATGATTTAATTCATGATTTATGATTCAATTCATGATTCAATTCTTGATTCAATTCATCATTCATGATTTATTTCATGATTCATTTCATGATTCATGATTGATGATTCAATTCATGATTCAGATCATGATTCATTTTAAGAATCATAATTCATGATTTAATTCATGATTCAATTCATGATTCATGATTCAATTCATGATTCATGATTCAATTAATGATTCATGATTCAAGATTCGATTCATGATTCATGATTCGATTCATGATTCATGATTCATGATTAAATTCATGATTCGATTAATGATTCATGATTCATGATTCTTGGTTCATGATTCGATTCATGATTCATGATTCATGATTCAATTCATGATTCATGATTCAATTCATGATTCATGATTCAATTCATGATTCATGAATCATGATTCGATTCATGATTCATGTTTCAATTCTTGATTCAATTCATGTTTCAAATCATGATTCAATTCATGATTCAATTCATGCTTCATGATTCATGATTCAATTTATCATTCATGATTCATGATTCAATTAATGATTCATGATTCAAGATTCGATTCATGATTCATGATTCAATTATTGATTCATGTTACATGATTCATGATTCGATTCATGATTCATGATTCATGTTTCAATTCATGATTCATGATTTAATTCATGAATCATGATTCATGATTCAATTCATTAATCATGATTCATGATTCAATTCATGATTCATGTTTCAATTCATAATTCAATTCTTGATTCAATTCATAATTCAATTCATGATTTATGATTAAACTCATGATTCGTGATTCAGGATTCAATGCATGATTCATGATTCATGGTTCAAATTATGATTCATGATTTAATTCATGGTTCATGATTCATTTCATGATTCATTTCATGATTTATGATTCAATTCATGATTCATGATTCATGATTCCATTCATGATTCATGATTCATTTTATGATTCATGATTCATGATTCAATTCATGATTTGTGATTCAATTCATGACTCATGATTCATGATTCATGATTCATGATTCAATTCATGATTTATGATTCATGATTCATGATTCATGATTCAATTCATGATTCATGATTCGATTCATTATTCATGATTCAATTCATGATTCATGATTCAATTCATGATTCATGATTCATTTTATGATTCATGATTCATGATTAAATTCATAATTTGTGATTCATGATTCAATTCATGATTTATAATTCAATTCATGATTTGTGATTCATGATTCGATTCATGTTTCATGATTCGATTCATAATTCAAGATTCAATTCATGATTCATGATTCATGATTCAATTCATAATTCATGTTTTAAATCATGATTCAATTCATGATTAATGTTTTAATTCATGATTCATGATTCAATTCATGATTCAATTCATGATTCATGATTCAATTCATGATTCATAAATCTTAATTCATGATTCAATTTATGATTCATGATTCGATTCATGATTCATGATTCAATTCTTGATTCATGATTCATGATTCAATTCATGATTCATGATTCAATTCATGATTTATAATTCAATTCATGATTCATGATTAATTTCATGATTCATGATTAATGATTCAATTCATGATTCATGATTCAATTCATGATTCATAATTCATGATTTGATTCATGATTCATGATTCAATTTATGATTCATGATTCGATTCATGATTCATGCTTCAATTCTTGATATATGATTCATGATTCGATTCATGATTCATGATTTGAATCATGATTTATAATTCAATTCATGATTCATGATTAATTTTATAATTCAATTCACGGTTCATGAATTTTGATTCAATTCATGATTTATTTCATGATTCTTCACTCATAATTCAATTCATGATTTAATTCATGATTTATGATTCAATTCATGATTCAATTCTTGATTAAATTCATCATTCATGATTTATTTCATGATTCATTTCATGATTCATGATTGATGATTCAATTCATGATTTATTTCATGATTCTTCATTCATAATTCAATTCATGATTTAATTCATGATTTATGATTCAATTCATGATTCAATTCTTGATTAAATTCATCATTCATGATTTATTTCATGATTCATTTCATGATTCATGATTGATGATTCAATTCATGATTCAGATCATGATTCATTTTAAGAATCATAATTCATGATTTAATTCATGATTCAATTCATGATTCATGATTCAATTCATGATTCATGATTCAATTAATGATTCCTGATTCAAGATTCGATTCATGATTCATGATTCGATTCATGATTCATGATTCAATTCATGATTCGATTAATGATTCATGATTCATGATTCTTGGTTCATGATTCGATTCATGATTCATGATTCAATTCATGATTCATGATTCAATTCATGATTCATGATTCAATTCATGATTCATGAATCATGATTCGATTCATGATTCATGTTTCAATTCTTGATTCAATTCATGATTCAATTCATGATTCAATTCATGATTCAATTCATGCTTCATGATTCATGATTCAATTTATCATTCATGATTCATGATTCAATTAATGATTCATGATTCAAGATTCGATTCATGATTCATGATTCAATTATTGATTCATGATACATGATTCATGATTCGATTCATGATTCATGATTCATGATTCATGTTTCAATTTATGATTCATGATTTAATTCATGAATCATGATTCATGATTCAATTCATGAATCATGATTCATGATTCAATTCATGATTCATGATTCGATTTAAGATTCATGATTCAATTCATGATTCATGATTTATGATTCAATTCATGATTCATGATTTATTTCATGATTCAATTCATGGTTCATGAATCTTGATTCAATTCATGATTTATTTCATGATTCCTGATTCGATTCATGATTCATGATTCAATTCATGATTCATGATTTAATTTATGATTCATGATTCATGATTCAATTCATGATTAATGAATCATGATTCGATTCATGATTTATGTTTCAATTCATGATTTGATTTATGATTCATGATTCAATTCATGATTCATGATTCATGATTCAATTCATGATTCATGATTCATGATTCAATTCGTGATTCATGATTCAATTCATGATTCATGATTTATTTCATGATTTATGATTCATGATTTATTTCATGATTCAATTTATGATTCATGATTCATGATTCAATTCATGATTCATGATTCATGATTCAATTCATGATTCATGATTGGATTCATGATTCATGATTCATGATTCAATTCATGAGTCATGATTAATGATTCGAATCATGATTCATGAATCATGATTCAATTCATGATTCATGATTCGCCTCATGATTCATGATTCAATTCATAATTCATGTTTTAAATCATGATTCAATTCATGATTCATGTTTTAATTCATGATTCATGATTCAATTCATGATTTAATTCATGATTCATGATTCAATTCATGATTCATGATTCTTAATTCATGATTCAAAGAATGATTCATGATTCGATTCATGATTCATGATTCAATTCATGATTCAATTCATGATTCATGATTCATGATTCAATTTTTGATTCATGATTCGATTCATGATTCATGATTCAATTCTTGATTCATGATTCATGATTCAATTCATGATTCATGATTCAATTCATGATTTATAATTCAATTCATGATTCATGATTAATTTCATGATTCATGATTAATGATTCAATTCATGATTCATAATTCATGATTTGATTCATGATTCATGATTCAATTTATGATTCATTATTCGATTCATGATTCATGATTCAATTCTTGATATATGATTCATGATTCGATTCATGATTCATGATTTGATTCATGATTTATAATTCAATTCATGATTCATGATTAATTTTATAATTCAATTCACGGTTCATGAATTTTGATTCAATTCATGATTTATTTCATGATTCTTCATTCATAATTCAATTCATGATTTAATTCATGATTTATGATTCAATTCATGATTCAATTCTTGATTAAATTCATCATTCATGATTTATTTCATGATTCATTTCATGATTCATGATTGATAATTCAATTCATGATTTATTTCATGATTCTTCATTCATAATTCAATTCATGATTTAATTCATGATTTATGATTCAATTCATGATTCAATTCTTGATTAAATTCATCATTCATGATTTATTTCATGATTCATTTCATGATTCATGATTGATGATTCAATTCATGATTCAGATCATGATTCATTTTAAGAATCATAATTCATGATTTAATTCATGATTCAATTCATGATTCATGATTCAATTCATGATTCATGATTCAATTAATGATTCCTGATTCAAGATTCGATTCATGATTCATGATTCGATTCATGATTCATGATTCATGATTCAATTCATGATTCGATTAATGATTCATGATTCATGATTCTTGGTTCATGATTCGATTCATGATTCATGATTCAATTCATGATTCATGATTCAATTCATGATTCATGATTCAATTCATGATTCATGAATCATGATTCGATTCATGATTCATGTTTCAATTCTTGATTCAATTCATGATTCAATTCATGATTCAATTCATGATTCAATTCATGCTTCATGATTCATGATTCAATTTATCATTCATGATTCATGATTCAATTAATGATTCATGATTCAAGATTCGATTCATGATTCATGATTCAATTATTGATTCATGATACATGATTCATGATTCGATTCATGATTCATGATTCATGATTCATGTTTCAATTTATGATTCATGATTTAATTCATGAATCATGATTCATGATTCAATTCATGAATCATGATTCATGATTCAATTCATGATTCATGATTCGATTTAAGATTCATGATTCAATTCATGATTCATGATTTATGATTCAATTCATGATTCATGATTTATTTCATGATTCAATTCATGGTTCATGAATCTTGATTCAATTCATGATTTATTTCATGATTCCTGATTCGATTCATGATTCATGATTCAATTCATGATTCATGATTTAATTTATGATTCATGATTCATGATTCAATTCATGATTAATGAATCATGATTCGATTCATGATTCATGTTTCAATTCATGATTTGATTTATGATTCATGATTCAATTCATGATTCATGATTCAATTCATGATTCATGATTCATGATTCAATTCGTGATTCATGATTCAATTCATGATTCATGATTTATTTCATGATTTATGATTCATGATTTATTTCATGATTCAATTTATGATTCATGATTCATGATTCAATTCATTAGTCATGATTAATGATTCGAATCATGATTCATGAATCATGATTCAATTCATGATTCATGAATCATGATTTGATTCATGATTCATGTTTCAATTCATCATTCAATTCTTGATTCAATTCATAATTCAATTCATGATTTATGATTAAACTCATGATTCGTGATTCAGGATTCAATGCATGATTCATGATTCATGGTTTAAATTATGATTCATGATTTAATTCATGGTTCATGATTCATTTCATGATTCATTTCATGATTTATGATTCAATTCATGATTTATGATTCATGATTCCATTCATGATTCATGATTCATTTTATGATTCATGATTCATGATTCTATTCATGATTTGTGATTCAATTCATGACTCATGATTCATGATTCAATTCATGACTCATGATTCATGATTCAATTCATGATTCATGAATCATGATTCGATTCATAATTCATGTTTCAATTCATAATTCAATTCATGATTCAATTCATAATTCAATTCATGATTCATGATTCAATTCATGATTCAATTCATGATTCATGTTTGAATTCATTATTTAATTCATGATACATTTCATGATTCATGATTCAATTCATGATTCAATTCATGATTTATGATTCATGATTCATGATTCATGATTCGATTCATTATTCATGATTCATAATTCAATTCATGATTCATGATTCAATTCATGATTCATGATTCATGATTTAATTCATGATTCATGATTCCATTCATGATTCATGATTCATTTTATGATTCATGATTCATGATTAAATTCATAATTTGTGATTCATGATTCAATTCATGATTTATAATTCAATTCATGATTTGTGATGCATGATTCGATTCATGTTTCATGATTCGATTCATAATTCAAGATTCAATTCATGATTCATGATTCATGATTCAATTCATAATTCATGTTTTAAATCATGATTCAATTCATGATTAATGTTTTAATTCATGATTCATGATTCAAGTCATGATTCATGATTCGCCTCATGATTCATGATTCAATTCATAATTCATGTTTTAAATCATGATTCAATTCATGATTCATGTTTTAATTCATGATTCATGATTCAATTCATGATTTAATTCATGATTCATGATTCAATTCATGATTCATGATTCTTAATTCATGATTCAAAGAATGATTCATGATTCGATTCATGATTCATGATGCAATTCATGATTCAATTCATGATTCATGATTCATGATTCAATTTATGATTCATGATTCGATTCATGATTCATGATTCAATTCTTGATTCATGATTCATGATTCAATTCATGATTCATGATTCAATTCATGATTTATAATTCAATTCATGATTCATGATTAATTTCATGATTCATGATTAATGATTCAATTCATGATTCATGATTCAATTCATGATTCATAATTCATGATTCGATTCATGATTCTTGATTCAATTTATGATTCATGATTCGATTTATGATTCATGATTCAATTCTTGATATATGATTCATGATTCGATTCATGATTCATGATTCGATTCATGATTTATAATTCAATTCATGATTCATGATTAATTTTATAATTCAATTCACGGTTCATGAATTTTGATTCAATTCATGATTTATTTCATGATTCTTCATTCATAATTCAATTCATGATTTAATTCATGATTTATGATTCAATTCATGATTCAATTCTTGATTCAATTCATCATTCATGATTTATTTCATGATTCATTTCATGATTCATGATTGATGATTCAATTCATGATTCAGATCATGATTCATTTTAAGATTCATAATTCATGATTTAATTCATGATTCAATTCATGATTCATGATTCAATTCATGATTCATGATTCAATTAATGATTCATGATTCAAGATTCGATTCATGATTCATGATTCGATTCATGATTCATGATTCATGATTCAATTCATGATTCGATTAATGATTCATGATTCATGAATCATGATTCATGATTCAATTCATGAATCATGATTCATGATTCAATTCATGATTCATGAGTCGATTTAAGATTCATGATTCAATTCATGATTCATGATTCAATTCATGATTCATGATTTAATTTATGATTCATGATTCATGATTCAATTCATGATTAATGAATCATGATTCAATTCATGATTCATGATTCATGATTCCATTCATGATTCATGATTCATTTTATGATTCATGATTCATGATTCAATTCATGATTTGTGATTCAATTCATGACTCATGATTCATGATTCATGATTCATGATTCAATTCATGACTCATGATTCATGATTCAATTCATGATTCATGAATCATAATTCGATTCATAATTCATGTTTCAATTCATAATTCAATTCATGATTCAATTCATAATTCAATTCATGATTCATGATTCAATGCACGATTCATGATTCGATTCATGATTCATGTTTGAATTCATTATTTAATTCATGATACATTTCATGATTCATGATTCAATTCATGATTCAATTCATGATTTATGATTCATGATTCATGATTCATGATTCAATTCATGATTCATGATTCGATTCATTATTCATGATTCATAATTCAATTCATGATTCATGATTCAATTCATGATTCATGATTTAATTCATGATTCATGATTCCATTCATGATTCATGATTCATTTTATGATTCATGATTCATGATTAAATTCATAATTCATGTTTTAAATCATGATTCAATTCATGATTAATGTTTTAATTCATGATTCAATTCATGATTCAATTCATGATTCATGATTCAATTCATGATTCATAAATCTTAATTCATGATTCAATTCATGATTTATGATTCGATTCATGATTCATGATTTATTTCATGATTCAATTCATGGTTCATGAATCTTGATTCAATTCATGATTTATTTTATGATTCCTGATTCGATTCATGATTCATGGTTCATGATTCAATTTATGATTCATGATTCATGATTCAATTCATGATTCATTATTCGCCTCATGATTCATGATTCAATTCATAATTCATGTTTTAAATCATGATTCAATTCATGATTCATGTTTTAATTCATGATTCATGATTCAATTCATGATTTAATTCATGATTCATGATTCAATATATGATTCATGATTCTTAATTCATGATTCAAAGAATGATTCATGATTCGAATCATGATTTATGATTCAATTCATGATTCAATTCATGATTCATGATTCATGATTCAATTTATGATTCAAAGAATGATTCATGATTCATGATTCAATTCTTGATTCATGATTCATGATTCAATTCATGATTCATGATTCAATTCATGATTTATAATTCAATTCATGATTCATGATTAATTTCATGATTCATGATTAATGATTCAATTCATGATTCATGATTCAATTCATGATTCATAATTCATGATTCGATTCATGATTCATGATTCAATTTATGATTCATGATTCGATTTATGATTCATGATTCAATTCTTGATATATGATTCATGATTCGATTCATGATTCATGATTCGATTCATGATTTATAATTCAATTCATGATTCATGATTAATTTTATAATTCAATTCACGGTTCATGAATTTTGATTCAATTCATGATTTATTTCATGATTCTTCATTCATAATTCAATTCATGATTTAATTCATGATTTATGATTCAATTCATGATTCAATTCTTGATTTAATTCATCATTCATGATTTATTTCATGATTCATTTCATGATTCATGATTGATGATTCAATTCATGATTCAGATCATGATTCATTTTAAGATTCATAATTCATGATTTAATTCATGATTCAATTTATGATTCATGATTCAATTCATGATTCATGATTCAATTAATGATTCATGATTCAAGATTCGATTCATGATTCATGATTCGATTCATGATTCATGATTCATGATTCAACTCATGATTCGATTAATGATTCATGATTCATGAATCATGATTCATGATTCAATTCATGAATCATGATTCATGATTCAATTCATGATTCATGATTCGATTTAAGATTCATGATTCAATTCATGATTCATGATTCAATTCATGATTCATGATTTAATTTATGATTCATGATTCATGATTCAATTCATGATTAATGAATCATGATTCGATTCATGATTCATGTTTCAATTCATGATTCGATTTATGATTCATGATTCAATTCATGATTCTTGATTCATGATTCAATTCATGATTCATGATTCATGATTCAATTCGTGATTCATGATTCAATTCATGATTCATGATTTATTTCATGATTTATGATTCATGATTCAATTCATGAGTCATGATTAATGATTCGAATCATGATTCATGAATCATGATTCAATTCATGATTCATGATTCATGATTCAATTCATAATTCATGTTTTAAATCATGATTCAATTCATGATTCATGTTTTAATTCATGATTCATGATTCTATTCATGATTTAATTCATTATTCATGATTCAATTCATGATTCATGATTCAATTCATGATTCATGATTCGATTCATGATTCATGATTCATTTCATGATTCAATTCATGATTCATGATTCATGATTCAATTTATGATTCAAGATTCGATTCATGATTCATGATTCAATTCTTGATTCATGATTCATGATTCAATTCATGATTCATGATTCAATTCATGATTTATGATTTATAATTCAATTCATGATTCATGATTAATTTCATGATTCATGATTAATGATTCAATTCATGATTCATGATTCAATTCATGATTCATAATTCATGATTCGATTCATGATTCATGATTCAATTTATGATTCATGATTCGATTCATGATTCATGATTCAATTCTTGATTCATGATTCATGATTCGATTCATGATTCATGATTCGATTCATGATTTATAATTCAATTCATGATTCATGATTAATTTTATAATTCAATTCATGGTTCATGAATTTTGATTCAATTCATGATTTATTTCATGATTCTTCATTCATACTTCAATTCATGATTTAATTCATGATTTATGATGCAATTCATGATTCAATTCTTGATTCAATTCATCATTCATGATTTATTTCATGATTCATTTCATGATTCATGATTGATGATTCAATTCATGATTTAGATCATGATTCATTTTAAGATTCATAATTCATGATTTAATTCATGATTCAATTCATGATTCATGATTCAATTCATGATTCATGATTCAATTAATGATTCATGATTCAAGATTCGATTCATGATTCATGATTCGATTCATGATTCATGATTCAATTCATGATTCGATTAATGATTCATGATTCATGATTCTTGGTTCATGATTCGATTCATGATTCATGATTCAATTCATGATTCATGATTCAATTCATGATTCATGATTCAATTCATGATTCATGAATCATGATTCGATTCATGATTCATGTTTCAATTCTTGATTCAATTCATGATTTAATTCATGATTCAATTCATGATTCAATTCATGCTTCATGATTCATGATTCAATTTATCATTCATGATTCATGATTCAATTAATGATTCATGATTCAAGATTCGATTCATTATTCATGATTCAATTATTGATTCATGATACATGATTCATGATTCATGATTCGATTCATGATTCATGATTCATGATTCATGTTTCAATTCATGATTCATGATTTAATTCATGAATCATGATTCATGATTCAATTCATGAATCATGATTCATGATTCGATTTAAGATTCATGATTCAATTCATGATTCATGATTTATGATTTAATTCATGATTCATGATTTATTTTATGATTTAATTCATGGTTCATGAATCTTGATTCAATTCATGATTTATTTCATGATTCATGATTCGATTCATGATTCATGATTCAATTCATGATTCGATTTATGATTCATGATTCAATTCATGATTCATGATTCATGATTCAATTCATGATTCATGATTCATGATTCAATTCGTGATTCATGATTCAATTCATGATTCATGATTTATTTCATGATTTATGATTCATGATTTATTTCATGATTCAATTTATGATTCATGATTCATGATTCAATTTATGATTAATGATTCATGATTCGATTCATGATTCATGTTTCAATTCATGATTCAATTTATGATTCATGATTCATGATTCAATTCATGATTCATGATTCATGATTCAATTCATGATTCATGATTCGATTCATGATTCATGATTCATGATTCAATTCATGAGTCATGATTAATGATTCGAATCATGATTCATGAATCATGATTAAATTCATGATTCATGAATCATGATTTGATTCATGATTCATGTTTCAATTCATAATTCAATTCTTGATTCAATTCATAATTCAATTCATGATTTATGATTAAACTCATGATTCGTGATTCAGGATTCAATGCATGATTCATGATTCATGGTTCAAATTATGATTCATGATTTAATTCATGGTTCATGATTTATTTCATGATTCATTTCATGATTTATGATTCAATTCATGATTCATGATTCCATTCATGATTCATGATTCATTTTATGATTCATGATTCATGATTCAATTCATGATTTGTGATTCAATTCATGACTCATGATTCATGATTCAATTCATGATTCATGAATCATGATTCGATTCATAATTCATGTTTCAATTCATAATTCAATTCATGATTCAATACATAATTCAATTCATGATTCATGATTCAATGCATGATTCATGATTCAATTCATGATTCAATTCATGATTTATGATTCATGATTCATGATTCATGATTCAATTCATGATTTATGATTCGATTCATTATTCATGATTCATAATTCAATTCATGATTCATGATTCAATTCATGATTCATGATTCATGATTTAATTCATGATTCATGATTCCATTCATGATTCATGATTCATTTTATGATTCATGATTCATGATTCAATTCATGATTTGTGATTCATGATTCAATTCATGATTTGTGATTCATGATTCAAATTATGATTCATAATTAAATTCATGATTTCTGACTCATGATTCGATTCATGTTTCATGATTCGATTCATGATTCAAGATTCAATTCATGATTCATGATTCATGATTCAATTCATAATTCATGTTTTAAATCATGATTCAATTCATGATTCATGTTTTAATTCATGATTCATGATTCAATTCATGATTTAATTCATGATTCATGATTCAATTCATGATTCATGATTCTTAATTCATGATTCAATTCATGATTCATGATTCAATTTATGATTCATGATTCGATTCATGGTTCATGATTCAATTCTTGATTCATGATTCATGATTCAATTCATGATTCAATTCATGATTTATGATTTATAATTCAATTCATGATTCATGATTAATTTCATGATTCATGATTAATGATTCAATTCATGATTCATGATTCAATTCATGATTCATAATTCATGATTCGATTCATGATTCATGATTCAATTTATGATTCATGATTCGATTCATGATTCATGATTCAATTCTTGATTCATGATTCATGAATCGATTCATGATTCATGATTCGATTCATGATTTATAATTCAATTCATGATTCATGATTAATTTTATAATTCAATTCATGGTTCATGAATTTTGATTCAATTCATGATTTATTTCATGATTCTTCATTCATAATTCAATTCATGATTTAATTCATGATTTATGATTCAATTCATGATTCAATTCTTGATTCAATTCATCATTCATGATTTATTTCATGATTCATTTCATGATTCATGATTGATGATTCAATTCATGATTTAGATCATGATTCATTTTAAGATTCATAATTCATGATTTAATTCATGATTCAATTCATGATTCATGATTCAATTCATGATTCATGATTCAATTAATGATTCATGATTCAAGATTCGATTCATGATTCATGATTCGATTCATGATTCATGATTCATGATTCAATTCATGATTCGATTAATGATTCATGATTCATGATTCTTGGTTCATGATTCGATTCATGATTCATGATTCATGATTCAATTCATGATTCATGATTCAATTCATGATTCATGATTCAATTCATGATTCATGAATCATGATTCGATTCATGATTCATGTTTCAATTCTTGATTCAATTCATGATTCAATTCATGATTCAATTCATGCTTCATGATTCATGATTCAATTTATCATTCATGATTCATGATTCAATTAATGATTCATGATTCAAGATTCGATTCATGATTCATGATTCAATTATTGATTCATGATACATGAATTATGATTCAAGATTCGATTCATGATTCATGATTCAATTATTGATTCATGATACATGATTCATGATTCATGATTCGATTCATGATTCATGATTCATGATTCATGTTTCAATTCATGATTTAATTCATGAATCATGATTCATGATTCAATTCATGATTCATGATTCGATTTAAGATTCATGATTCAATTCATGGTTCATGAATCTTGATTCAATTCATGATTTATTTCATGATTCATGATTCGATTCATGATTCATGATTCAATTCATGATTCATGATTTAATTTATGATTCATGATTCATGATTCAATTCATGATTAATGAATCATGATTCGATTCATGATTCATGTTTCAATTCATGATTCGATTTATGATTCATGATTCAATTCATGATTCATGATTCATGATTCAATTCATGATTCATGATTCATGATTCAATTCGTGATTCATGATTCAATTCATGATTCATGATTTATTTCATGATTTATGATTCATGATTTATTTCATGATTCAATTTATGATTCATGATTCAATTCATGATTCATGATTCATGATTCAATTCATGATTCATGATTCGATTCATGATTCATGATTCATGATTCAATTCATGAGTCATGATTAATGATTTGAATCATGATTCATGAATCATGATTCAATTCATGATTCATGAATCATGATTTGATTCATGATTCATGTTTCAATTCATAATTCAATTCTTGATTCAATTCATAATTCAATTCATGATTTATGATTAAACTCATGATTCGTGATTCAGGATTCAATGCATGATTTATGATTCATGGTTCAAATTATGATTCATGATTTAATTCATGGTTCATGATTCATTTCATGGTTCATGATTCATTTCATGATTTATGATTCAATTCATGATTCATGATTCATGATTCCATTCATGATTCATGATTCATTTTATGATTCATGATTCATGATTCAATTCATGATTCATGATTCAATTCATGACTCATGATTCATGATTTAATTCATGATTCATGAATCATGATTCGATTCATAATTCATGTTTCAATTCATAATTCAATTCATGATTCAATTCATAATTCAATTCATGATTCATGATTCAATGTATGATTCATGATTCGATTCATGATTCATGTTTGAATTCATGATTCAATTCATGATACATTTCATGATTCATGATTCAATTCATGATTCAATTCATGATTTATGATTCATGATTCATGATTCATGATTCAATTCATGATTCATGATTCGATTCATTATTCATGATTCATAATTCAATTCATGATTCATGATTCAATTCATGATTCATGATTTAATTCATGATTCATGATTCCATTCATGATTCATGATTCATTTTATGATTCATGATTCATAATTCAATTCATGATTTGTGATTCATGATTCAATTCATGATTCATAATTCAATTCATGATTTGTGATTCATGATTCGATTCATGTTTCATGATTCGATTCATAATTCAAGATTCAATTCATGATTCATGATTCATGATTCAATTCATAATTCATGTTTTAAATCATGATTCAATTCATGATTCATGTTTTAATTCATGATTCAATTCATGATTCAATTCATGATTCATGATTCAATTCATGATTCATGATTCAATTCATGATTCATAAATCTTAATTCATGATTCAATTCATGATTTATGATTCGATTCATGATTCATGATTTATTTCATGATTCAATTCATGGTTCATGAATCTTGATTCAATTCATGATTTATTTTATGATTCCTGATTCGATTCATGATTCATGGTTCATGATTCAATTTATGATTCATGATTCATGATTCAATTCATGATTCATGATTCGCCTCATGATTCATAATTCAATTCATAATTCAATTCATGATATATGATGTGATTCATGATTCATGATTCATTTCTTGATTCATGATTTATGATTCAATTCACGATTCATGATTTATTTCATGATTCAATTCATGGTTTATGATTCAATGCATGATTCATGATTCGATTCATGATTCATGTTTGAATTCATGATTCAATTCATGATTCATGATTCATGATTCAATTCATAATTCATGATTCAATTCAGGATTCTTGATTCATGATTCATGATTCATGATTCAATTTATGATTCAGGATTTGATTCATTATTCATGATTCATGATTCAATTCATGATTCATGATTAAATTCATGATTCATAATTTATGATTCAATTCATGAGTCATGATTCATGATTCGATTCATGATTCATGATTCAATTCATAATTCAATTCATGATTCATGATGCAATTCATGAATCATGATTCAATTCATGATTCATGATTCAATTCATGAGTCATGATTCATGATTCAATTCATGAGTTATGATTCATTAATTCGATTCATGAATCATGAATCATGATTCAATTCATGATTTAATTCTTGATTCAATTCATAATTCAATTCATGATTCATGATTCAATTCATGATTCATGATTCATGATTCAATTTATGATTCATGAATCATGATTCGATTCATGTTTCAATTCATGATTCAATTCATGATTCAATTCTTGATTCAATTCATGATTCATGATTCATGATTCAATTTATCATTCATGATTCATGATTCAATTAATGATTCATGATTCAAGATTCGATTCATGATTCATGATTTAATTATTGATTCATGATACATGATTCATGATTCGATTCATGATTCATGATTCATGATTTAATTCATGATTCATGATTCAATTCATTATTCAATTCATGATTCATGATTCGATTTAAGATTCATGATTCAATTCATGATTCATGATTTATGATTCAATTCATGATTCATGATTTATTTCATGATTCAATTCATGATTCATGATTTATTTCATGATTTATGATTCATGATTTATTTCATGATTCAATTTATGATTCATGATTCAATTCATGATTCATGATTCATAATTCAATTCATGATTCATGATTCGATTCAGGATTCATGATTCAATTCATGATTCATGATTCAATTCATGATTCATGATTCATGATTCGATTCATGAATCATGATTCGATTCATGATTCATGATTCAATTCATGATTCATGATTCAATTCATGATTCATGATTCATGATTTAATTCATGATTCTTTTCATGATTCATGATTCGATTCATGATTCATGATTCATGATTCAATTCATGAGTCATGATTCATGATTCGAATCATGATTCATGAATCATGATTCAATTCATGATTCATGAATCATGATTCGATTCATGATTCATGTTTCAATTCATAATTCAATTCTTGATTCAATTCATAATTCAATTTATGATTTATGATTCAACTCATGATTCTTGATTCAGGATTCAATGCATGATTTATGATTCATGGTTCAATTCATGATCCATGATTCAATTCATGGTTCATGATTCAATTCATGGTTCATGATTCATTTCATGATTCATTTCATGATTTATGATTCAATTCATGATTCATGATTCATGATTCAATTCATGATTCATGATTCATTTTATGATTCATTATTCATGATTTAATTCATGATTTGTGATTCATGATTCAATTCATGATTCATGATTCATAATTTAATTCATGATTCATGATTCATGATTCGATTCATGATTCATGATTCAATTCATGATTCATGATTACATTCATGATTCATGATTCGATTCATGATTCATGATTCAATTCATGATTCATGATTCAATTCATGATTCATGATTCAATTCATGACTCATGATTCATGATTCAATTCATGATTCATGAATCATGATTCGATTCATGATTCATGTTTCAATTCATAATTCAATTCATGATTCAATTCATAATTCAATTCATGATTCATGATTCATGATTCAATTCGTGATTCATGATTCAATTCATGATTCATGATTTATTTCATGATTTATGATTCATGATTTATTTCATGATTCAATTTATGATTCATGATTCAATTCATGATTCATGATTCATGATTCAATTCATGATTCATGATTCGATTCATGATTCATGATTCATGATTCAATTCATGAGTCATGATTAATGATTTGAATCATGATTCATGAATCATGATTCAATTCATGATTCATGAATCATGATTTGATTCATGATTCATGTTTCAATTCATAATTCAATTCTTGATTCAATTCATAATTCAATTCATGATTTATGATTAAACTCATGATTCGTGATTCAGGATTCAATGCATGATTTATGATTCATGGTTCAAATTATGATTCATGATTTAATTCATGGTTCATGATTCATTTCATGGTTCATGATTCATTTCATGATTTATGATTCAATTCATGATTCATGATTCATGATTCCATTCATGATTCATGATTCATTTTATGATTCATGATTCATGATTCAATTCATGATTCATGATTCAATTCATGACTCATGATTCATGATTTAATTCATGATTCATGAATCATGATTCGATTCATAATTCATGTTTCAATTCATAATTCAATTCATGATTCAATTCATAATTCAATTCATGATTCATGATTCAATGTATGATTCATGATTCGATTCATGATTCATGTTTGAATTCATGATTCAATTCATGATACATTTCATGATTCATGATTCAATTCATGATTCAATTCATGATTTATGATTCATGATTCATGATTCATGATTCAATTCATGATTCATGATTCGATTCATTATTCATGATTCATAATTCAATTCATGATTCATGATTCAATTCATGATTCATGATTTAATTCATGATTCATGATTCCATTCATGATTCATGATTCATTTTATGATTCATGATTCATAATTCAATTCATGATTTGTGATTCATGATTCAATTCATGATTCATAATTCAATTCATGATTTGTGATTCATGATTCGATTCATGTTTCATGATTCGATTCATAATTCAAGATTCAATTCATGATTCATGATTCATGATTCAATTCATAATTCATGTTTTAAATCATGATTCAATTCATGATTCATGTTTTAATTCATGATTCAATTCATGATTCAATTCATGATTCATGATTCAATTCATGATTCATGATTCAATTCATGATTCATAAATCTTAATTCATGATTCAATTCATGATTTATGATTCGATTCATGATTCATGATTTATTTCATGATTCAATTCATGGTTCATGAATCTTGATTCAATTCATGATTTATTTTATGATTCCTGATTCGATTCATGATTCATGGTTCATGATTCAATTTATGATTCATGATTCATGATTCAATTCATGATTCATGATTCGCCTCATGATTCATAATTCAATTCATAATTCAATTCATGATATATGATGTGATTCATGATTCATGATTCATTTCTTGATTCATGATTTATGATTCAATTCACGATTCATGATTTATTTCATGATTCAATTCATGGTTTATGATTCAATGCATGATTCATGATTCGATTCATGATTCATGTTTGAATTCATGATTCAATTCATGATTCATGATTCATGATTCAATTCATAATTCATGATTCAATTCAGGATTCTTGATTCATGATTCATGATTCATGATTCAATTTATGATTCAGGATTTGATTCATTATTCATGATTCATGATTCAATTCATGATTCATGATTAAATTCATGATTCATAATTTATGATTCAATTCATGAGTCATGATTCATGATTCGATTCATGATTCATGATTCAATTCATAATTCAATTCATGATTCATGATGCAATTCATGAATCATGATTCAATTCATGATTCATGATTCAATTCATGAGTCATGATTCATGATTCAATTCATGAGTTATGATTCATTAATTCGATTCATGAATCATGAATCATGATTCAATTCATGATTTAATTCTTGATTCAATTCATAATTCAATTCATGATTCATGATTCAATTCATGATTCATGATTCATGATTCAATTTATGATTCATGAATCATGATTCGATTCATGTTTCAATTCATGATTCAATTCATGATTCAATTCTTGATTCAATTCATGATTCATGATTCATGATTCAATTTATCATTCATGATTCATGATTCAATTAATGATTCATGATTCAAGATTCGATTCATGATTCATGATTTAATTATTGATTCATGATACATGATTCATGATTCGATTCATGATTCATGATTCATGATTTAATTCATGATTCATGATTCAATTCATTATTCAATTCATGATTCATGATTCGATTTAAGATTCATGATTCAATTCATGATTCATGATTTATGATTCAATTCATGATTCATGATTTATTTCATGATTCAATTCATGATTCATGATTTATTTCATGATTTATGATTCATGATTTATTTCATGATTCAATTTTTGATTCATGATTCAATTCATGATTCATGATTCATAATTCAATTCATGATTCATGATTCGATTCAGGATTCATGATTCAATTCATGATTCATGATTCAATTCATGATTCATGATTCATGATTCGATTCATGAATCATGATTCGATTCATGATTCATGATTCAATTCATGATTCATGATTCAATTCATGATTCATGATTCATGATTTAATTCATGATTCTTTTCATGATTCATGATTCGATTCATGATTCATGATTCATGATTCAATTCATGAGTCATGATTCATGATTCGAATCATGATTCATGAATCATGATTCAATTCATGATTCATGAATCATGATTCGATTCATGATTCATGTTTCAATTCATAATTCAATTCTTGATTCAATTCATAATTCAATTTATGATTTATGATTCAACTCATGATTCTTGATTCAGGATTCAATGCATGATTTATGATTCATGGTTCAATTCATGATCCATGATTCAATTCATGGTTCATGATTCAATTCATGGTTCATGATTCATTTCATGATTCATTTCATGATTTATGATTCAATTCATGATTCATGATTCATGATTCAATTCATGATTCATGATTCATTTTATGATTCATTATTCATGATTTAATTCATGATTTGTGATTCATGATTCAATTCATGATTCATGATTCATAATTTAATTCATGATTCATGATTCATGATTCGATTCATGATTCATGATTCAATTCATGATTCATGATTACATTCATGATTCATGATTCGATTCATGATTCATGATTCAATTCATGATTCATGATTCAATTCATGATTCATGATTCAATTCATGACTCATGATTCATGATTCAATTCATGATTCATGAATCATGATTCGATTCATGATTCATGTTTCAATTCATAATTCAATTCATGATTCAATTCATAATTCAATTCATGATTCATGATTCATGATTCAATTCGTGATTCATGATTCAATTCATGATTCATGATTTATTTCATGATTTATGATTCATGATTTATTTCATGATTCAATTTATGATTCATGATTCAATTCATGATTCATGATTCATGATTCAATTCATGATTCATGATTCGATTCATGATTCATGATTCATGATTCAATTCATGAGTCATGATTAATGATTTGAATCATGATTCATGAATCATGATTCAATTCATGATTCATGAATCATGATTTGATTCATGATTCATGTTTCAATTCATAATTCAATTCTTGATTCAATTCATAATTCAATTCATGATTTATGATTAAACTCATGATTCGTGATTCAGGATTCAATGCATGATTTATGATTCATGGTTCAAATTATGATTCATGATTTAATTCATGGTTCATGATTCATTTCATGGTTCATGATTCATTTCATGATTTATGATTCAATTCATGATTCATGATTCATGATTCCATTCATGATTCATGATTCATTTTATGATTCATGATTCATGATTCAATTCATGATTCATGATTCAATTCATGACTCATGATTCATGATTTAATTCATGATTCATGAATCATGATTCGATTCATAATTCATGTTTCAATTCATAATTCAATTCATGATTCAATTCATAATTCAATTCATGATTCATGATTCAATGTATGATTCATGATTCGATTCATGATTCATGTTTGAATTCATGATTCAATTCATGATACATTTCATGATTCATGATTCAATTCATGATTCAATTCATGATTTATGATTCATGATTCATGATTCATGATTCAATTCATGATTCATGATTCGATTCATTATTCATGATTCATAATTCAATTCATGATTCATGATTCAATTCATGATTCATGATTTAATTCATGATTCATGATTCCATTCATGATTCATGATTCATTTTATGATTCATGATTCATAATTCAATTCATGATTTGTGATTCATGATTCAATTCATGATTCATAATTCAATTCATGATTTGTGATTCATGATTCGATTCATGTTTCATGATTCGATTCATAATTCAAGATTCAATTCATGATTCATGATTCATGATTCAATTCATAATTCATGTTTTAAATCATGATTCAATTCATGATTCATGTTTTAATTCATGATTCAATTCATGATTCAATTCATGATTCATGATTCAATTCATGATTCATGATTCAATTCATGATTCATAAATCTTAATTCATGATTCAATTCATGATTTATGATTCGATTCATGATTCATGATTTATTTCATGATTCAATTCATGGTTCATGAATCTTGATTCAATTCATGATTTATTTTATGATTCCTGATTCGATTCATGATTCATGGTTCATGATTCAATTTATGATTCATGATTCATGATTCAATTCATGATTCATGATTCGCCTCATGATTCATAATTCAATTCATAATTCAATTCATGATATATGATGTGATTCATGATTCATGATTCATTTCTTGATTCATGATTTATGATTCAATTCACGATTCATGATTTATTTCATGATTCAATTCATGGTTTATGATTCAATGCATGATTCATGATTCGATTCATGATTCATGTTTGAATTCATGATTCAATTCATGATTCATGATTCATGATTCAATTCATAATTCATGATTCAATTCAGGATTCTTGATTCATGATTCATGATTCATGATTCAATTTATGATTCAGGATTTGATTCATTATTCATGATTCATGATTCAATTCATGATTCATGATTAAATTCATGATTCATAATTTATGATTCAATTCATGAGTCATGATTCATGATTCGATTCATGATTCATGATTCAATTCATAATTCAATTCATGATTCATGATGCAATTCATGAATCATGATTCAATTCATGATTCATGATTCAATTCATGAGTCATGATTCATGATTCAATTCATGAGTTATGATTCATTAATTCGATTCATGAATCATGAATCATGATTCAATTCATGATTTAATTCTTGATTCAATTCATAATTCAATTCATGATTCATGATTCAATTCATGATTCATGATTCATGATTCAATTTATGATTCATGAATCATGATTCGATTCATGTTTCAATTCATGATTCAATTCATGATTCAATTCTTGATTCAATTCATGATTCATGATTCATGATTCAATTTATCATTCATGATTCATGATTCAATTAATGATTCATGATTCAAGATTCGATTCATGATTCATGATTTAATTATTGATTCATGATACATGATTCATGATTCGATTCATGATTCATGATTCATGATTTAATTCATGATTCATGATTCAATTCATTATTCAATTCATGATTCATGATTCGATTTAAGATTCATGATTCAATTCATGATTCATGATTTATGATTCAATTCATGATTCATGATTTATTTCATGATTCAATTCATGATTCATGATTTATTTCATGATTTATGATTCATGATTTATTTCATGATTCAATTTATGATTCATGATTCAATTCATGATTCATGATTCATAATTCAATTCATGATTCAATTCATAATTCAATTCATGATTCATGATTCAATGCATGATTCATGATTCGATTCATGATTCATGTTTGAATTCATGATTCAATTCATGATACATTTCATGATTCATGATTCAAATCATGATTCATGATTCAATTCATGTATTATGATTCATGATTCATGATTCATGATTCAATTCATAAATCATGATTACATTCATTATTCATGATTCATAATTCAATTCATGATTCATGATTCAATTCATGATTCATGATTCATGATTCGATTCATGATTCATGATTTGATTCATGATTCATGATTCATGATTTAATTCATGATTCTTTTCATGATTCATGATTCGATTCATGATTCATGATTCAATTCATGAGTCATGATTCTTGATTCGATTCATGATTCATGATTCATGTTTCAATTCATGATTCATGATTCAATTCATGATTCCATTCATGATTCCATTCATGATTCATTTTATGATTCATGATTCATGATTCAATTCATGATTTCTGATTCATGATTCAATTCATGATTCATAATTCAATTCATGATTTGTGATTCATGATTCGATTCATGTTTCATGATTCGATTCCTAATTCAAGATTCAATTCATGATTCATGATTCATGATTCAATTCATAATTCATGTTTTAAATCATGATTCAATTCATGATTCATGTTTTAATTCATGACTCATGATTCAATTCATGATTCAATTCATGAGTCATGATCAATTCATGATTCATAATTCTTAATTCTTGATTTAATTCATGATTTATGATTCGATTCATGATTCATGATTCAATCCATGATTCATGATTCTTAATTCATGATTCAATTCATGATTCATGATTCATGATTCAATTTATGATTCATGATTCGATTCATGATTCATGATTCAATTCTTGATTCATGATTCATGATTCAATTCATGATTCATGATTCAATTCATGATTTATGATTTATAATTCAATTCATGATTCATGATTAATTTCATGATTCATGATTAATGATTCAATTCATGATTCATGATTCAATTCATGATTCATAATTCATGATTCGATTCATGATTCATGATTCAATTTATGATTCATGATTCGATTCATGATTCATGATTCAATTCTTGATTCATGATTCATGATTCGATTCATGATTCATGATTCGATTCATGATTTATAATTCAATTCATGATTCATGATTAATTTTATAATTCAATTCATGGTTCATGAATTTTGATTCAATTCATGATTTATTTCATGATTCTTCATTCATAATTCAATTCATGATTTAATTCATGATTTATGATTCAATTCATGATTCAATTCTTGATTCAATTCATCATTCATGATTTATTTCATGATTCATTTCATGATTCATGATTGATGATTCAATTCATGATTTAGATCATGATTCATTTTAAGATTCATAATTCATGATTTAATTCATGATTCAATTCATGATTCATGATTCAATTCATGATTCATGATTCAATTAATGATTCATGATTCAAGATTCGATTCATGATTCGATTCATGATTCATGATTCATGATTCAATTCATGATTCGATTAATGATTCATGATTCATGATTCTTGGTTCATGATTCGATTCATGATTCATGATTCATGATTCAATTCATGATTCATGATTCAATTCATGATTCATGATTCAATTCATGATTCATGAATCATGATTCGATTCATGATTCATGTTTCAATTCTTGATTCAATTCATGATTCAATTCATGATTCAATTCATGCTTCATGATTCATGATTCAATTTATCATTCATGATTCATGATTCAATTAATGATTCATGATTCAAGATTCGATTCATGATTCATGATTCAATTATTGATTCATGATACATGAATTATGATTCAAGATTCGATTCATGATTCATGATTCAATTATTGATTCATGATACATGATTCATGATTCATGATTCGATTCATGATTCATGATTCATGATTCATGTTTCAATTCATGATTTAATTCATGAATCATGATTCATGATTCAATTCATGATTCATGATTCGATTTAAGATTCATGATTCAATTCATGGTTCATGAATCTTGATTCAATTCATGATTTATTTCATGATTCATGATTCGATTCATGATTCATGATTCAATTCATGATTCATGATTTAATTTATGATTCATGATTCATGATTCAATTCATGATTAATGAATCATGATTCGATTTATGATTCATGTTTCAATTCATGATTCGATTTATGATTCATGATTCAATTCATGATTCATGATTCATGATTCAATTCATGATTCATGATTCATGATTCAATTCGTGATTCATGATTCAATTCATGATTCATGATTTATTTCATGATTTATGATTCATGATTTATTTCATGATTCAATTTATGATTCATGATTCAATTCATGATTCATGATTCATGATTCAATTCATGATTCATGATTCGATTCATGATTCATGATTCATGATTCAATTCATGAGTCATGATTAATGATTTGAATCATGATTCATGAATCATGATTCAATTCATGATTCATGAATCATGATTTGATTCATGATTCATGTTTCAATTCATAATTCAATTCTTGATTCAATTCATAATTCAATTCATGATTTATGATTAAACTCATGATTCGTGATTCAGGATTCAATGCATGATTTATGATTCATGGTTCAAATTATGATTCATGATTTAATTCATGGTTCATGATTCATTTCATGGTTCATGATTCATTTCATGATTTATGATTCAATTCATGATTCATGATTCATGATTCCATTCATGATTCATGATTCATTTTATGATTCATGATTCATGATTCAATTCATGATTCATGATTCAATTCATGACTCATGATTCATGATTTAATTCATGATTCATGAATCATGATTCGATTCATAATTCATGTTTCAATTCATAATTCAATTCATGATTCAATTCATAATTCAATTCATGATTCATGATTCAATGTATGATTCATGATTCGATTCATGATTCATGTTTGAATTCATGATTCAATTCATGATACATTTCATGATTCATGATTCAATTCATGATTCAATTCATGATTTATGATTCATGATTCATGATTCATGATTCAATTCATGATTCATGATTCGATTCATTATTCATGATTCATAATTCAATTCATGATTCATGATTCAATTCATGATTCATGATTTAATTCATGATTCATGATTCCATTCATGATTCATGATTC
Source organism: Mixophyes australis (assembly GCA_036250195.1). Lineage (NCBI taxonomy): Eukaryota > Metazoa > Chordata > Amphibia > Anura > Limnodynastidae > Mixophyes > Mixophyes australis. Next base: position 209,934,216 of record JAVHZZ010000004.1, on the reverse strand, counting down.
ATTTTATGATTCATGATTCATAATTCAATTCATGATTTGTGATTCATGATTCAATTCATGATTCATAATTCAATTCATGATTTGTGATTCATGATTCGATTCATGTTTCATGATTCGATTCATAATTCAAGATTCAATTCATGATTCATGATTCATGATTCAATTCATAATTCATGTTTTAAATCATGATTCAATTCATGATTCATGTTTTAATTCATGATTCAATTCATGATTCAATTCATGATTCATGATTCAATTCATGATTCATGATTCAATTCATGATTCATAAATCTTAATTCATGATTCAATTCATGATTTATGATTCGATTCATGATTCATGATTTATTTCATGATTCAATTCATGGTTCATGAATCTTGATTCAATTCATGATTTATTTTATGATTCCTGATTCGATTCATGATTCATGGTTCATGATTCAATTTATGATTCATGATTCATGATTCAATTCATGATTCATGATTCGCCTCATGATTCATAATTCAATTCATAATTCAATTCATGATATATGATGTGATTCATGATTCATGATTCATTTCTTGATTCATGATTTATGATTCAATTCACGATTCATGATTTATTTCATGATTCAATTCATGGTTTATGATTCAATGCATGATTCATGATTCGATTCATGATTCATGTTTGAATTCATGATTCAATTCATGATTCATGATTCATGATTCAATTCATAATTCATGATTCAATTCAGGATTCTTGATTCATGATTCATGATTCATGATTCAATTTATGATTCAGGATTTGATTCATTATTCATGATTCATGATTCAATTCATGATTCATGATTAAATTCATGATTCATAATTTATGATTCAATTCATGAGTCATGATTCATGATTCGATTCATGATTCATGATCCAATTCATAATTCAATTCATGATTCATGATGCAATTCATGAATCATGATTCAATTCATGATTCATGATTCAATTCATGAGTCATGATTCATGATTCAATTCATGAGTTATGATTCATTAATTCGATTCATGAATCATGAATCATGATTCAATTCATGATTTAATTCTTGATTCAATTCATAATTCAATTCATGATTCATGATTCAATTCATGATTCATGATTCATGATTCAATTTATGATTCATGAATCATGATTCGATTCATGATTCATGTTTCAATTCATGATTCAATTCATGATTCAATTCTTGATTCAATTCATGATTCATGATTCATGATTCAATTTATCATTCATGATTCATGATTCAATTAATGATTCATGATTCAAGATTCGATTCATGATTCATGATTTAATTATTGATTCATGATACATGATTCATGATTCGATTCATGATTCATGATTCATGATTTAATTCATGATTCATGATTCAATTCATTATTCAATTCATGATTCATGATTCGATTTAAGATTCATGATTCAATTCATGATTCATGATTTATGATTCAATTCATGATTCATGATTTATTTCATGATTCAATTCATGATTCATGATTTATTTCATGATTTATGATTCATGATTTATTTCATGATTCAATTTATGATTCATGATTCAATTCATGATTCATGATTCATAATTCAATTCATGATTCATGATTCGATTCAGGATTCATGATTCAATTCATGATTCATGATTCAATTCATGATTCATGATTCATGATTCGATTCATGAATCATGATTCGATTCATGATTCATGATTCATGATTCAATTCATGATTCATGATTCAATTCATGATTCATGATTCATGATTTAATTCATGATTCTTTTCATAATTCATGATTCGATTCATGATTCATGATTCAATTCATGAGTCATGATTCATGATTCGAATCATGATTCATGAATCATGATTCAATTCATGATTCATGAATCATGATTCGATTCATGATTCATGTTTCAATTCATAATTCAATTCTTGATTCAATTCATAATTCAATTTATGATTTATGATTCAACTCATGATTCTTGATTCAGGATTCAATGCATGATTTATGATTCATGGTTCAATTCATGATCCATGATTCAATTCATGGTTCATGATTCAATTCATGGTTCATGATTCATTTCATGATTCATTTCATGATTTATGATTCAATTCATGATTCATGATTCATGATTCAATTCATGATTCATGATTCATTTTATGATTCATTATTCATGATTTAATTCATGATTTGTGATTCATGATTCAATTCATGATTCATGATTCATAATTTAATTCATGATTCATGATTCATGATTCGATTCATGATTCATGATTCAATTCATGATTCATGATTACATTCATGATTCATGATTCGATTCATGATTCATGATTCATGATTCAATTCATGATTCATGATTCAATTCATGATTCATGATTCAATTCATGACTCATGATTCATGATTCAATTCATGATTCATGAATCATGATTCGATTCATGATTCATGTTTCAATTCATAATTCAATTCATGATTCAATTCATAATTCAATTCATGATTCATGATTCAATGCATGATTCATGATTCGATTCATGATTCATGTTTGAATTCATGATTCAATTCATGATACATTTCATGATTCATAATTCAAATCATGATTCATGATTCAATTCATGTATTATGATTCATGATTCATGATTCATGATTCAATTCATAAATCATGATTACATTCATTATTCATGATTCATAATTCAATTCATGATTCATGATTCAATTCATGATTTAATTCATGATTCTTTTCATGATTCATGATTCGATTCATGATTCATGATTCAATTCATGAGTCATGATTCTTGATTCGATTCATGATTCATGATTCATGTTTCAATTCATGATTCATGATTCAATTCATGATTCCATTCATGATTCCATTCATGATTCATTTTATGATTCATGATTCATGATTCAATTCATGATTTCTGATTCATGATTCAATTCATGATTCATAATTCAATTCATGATTTGTGATTCATGATTCGATTCATGTTTCATGATTCGATTCCTAATTCAAGATTCAATTCATGATTCATGATTCATGATTCAATTCATAATTCATGTTTTAAATCATGATTCAATTCATGATTCATGTTTTAATTCATGACTCATGATTCAATTCATGATTCAATTCATGAGTCATGATCAATTCATGATTCATAATTCTTAATTCTTGATTTAATTCATGATTTATGATTCGATTCATGATTCATGATTCAATTCATAATTCAATTCATGATTCATGATGCGATTCATGATTCATGATTCAATTCTTGATTCATGATTCATGATTCGATTCATGATTAAATTCATGATTCATGATTTATGATTCAATTCATGAGTCATGATTCAGAATTCAATTCATGATTCATGATTCAATTCATGATTCATGATTCAATTCAGGATTCATAATTCATGATTCATGATTCGATTCATTATTCATGATTCGATTCATTATTCATGATTCATGATTCAATTTATGATTCATGATTCGATTCATTATTCATGATTCATGATTCAATTCATGATTCATGATTCAATTTATGATTCATGATTTATTTCATGATTCAATTTATGGTTCATGAACCTTGATTCAATTCATGATTTATTTCATGATTCATGATTCGATTCATGATTCATGATTCAATTCATAATTCAATTCATGATTCATGATGCGATTCATGATTCATGATTCAATTCTTGATTCATGATTCATGATTCGATTCATGATTAAATTCATCATTCATGATTCATGATTCAATTTATCATTCATGATTCATGATTCAATTAATGATTCATGATTCAAGATTCGATTCATGATTCATGATCCAATTATTGATTCATGATACATGATTCATGATTCATGATTCGATTCATGATTCATGATTCAATTCATGATTCATGATTTAATTCATGAATCATGATTCATGATTCAATTCATGATTCATGATTCGATTTAAGATTCAAGATTAAATTCATGATTCATGATTTATGATTCAATTCATGATTTATGATTTATTTCATGATTCAATTCATGGTTCATGAATCTTGATTCAATTCATGATTTATTTCATGATTTATGATGCGATTCATGAATCATGATTCGATTCATGATTCATGTTTCAATTCATGATTCGATTTATGATTCATGATTCAATTCATGATTCATGATTCATGATTCAATTCGTGATTCATGATTCAATTCATGATTTATGATTTATTCCATGATTTATGATTCATGATTTATTTCATGATTCAATTTATGATTCATGATTCATGATTTATTCCATGATTTATGATTCATGATTTATTTCATGATTCAATTTATGATTCATGATTCATGATTCAATTCATGATTCATGATTCATAATTCAATTCATGATTCATGATTCGATTCAGGATTCATGATTTAATTCATGATTCATGATTCAATTCATGATTCAATTCATGGTTCATGATTCAATGCATGATTCATGATTCGATTCATGATTCATGTTTGAATTCATGATTCAATTCATGATACATTTCATGATTCATGATTCAATTCATGATTCATGATTCAATTCAGGATCCATGATTCATGATTCATGATTCATGATTCAATTTATGATTCATGATTCGATTCATTATTCATGATTTATGATTCAATTCATGATTCATGATTCAATTCATGATTCATGATTCAATCCATAATTCAATTCATGATTCATGATGCGATTCATGATTCATGATTCAATTCTTGATTCATGATTCATGATTCGATTCAACATTCATGATTAAATTCATGATTCATGATTTATGATTCAATTCATGATTCATGATTTATTTCATGATTCAATTCATGGTTCATGAACCTTGATTCAATTCATGATTTATTTCATGATTCATGATTCGATTCATGATTCATGATTCAATTCATGAGTCATGATTCATTAATTCGATTCATGATTCATGAATCATGATTCAATTCATGTTTTAATTCTTGATTCAATTCATAATTCAATTCATGATTCATGATTCAATTCATGATTCATGATTCATGATTCAATTCATGATTCATGATTCAATTCATGATTCATGATTCATGTTTCAATTCATGAGTCATGATTCATTAATTCGATTCATGATTCATGAATCATGATTCAATTCATGATTTAATTCTTGATTCAATTCATAATTCAATTCATGATTCATGATTCAATTCATGATTCAATTCATGATTCATGATTCATGATTCAATTTATCATTCATGATTCATGATTCAATTAATGATTCATGATTCAAGATTCGATTCATGATTCATGATCCAATTATTGATTCATGATACATGATTCATGATTCATGATTCGATTCATGATTCATGATTCATGATTCAATTCATGATTCATGGTTTAATTCATGAATCATGATTCATGATTCAATTCATGATTCATGATTCGATTTAAGATTCAAGATTAAATTTATGATTCATGATTTATGATTCAATTCATGATTCATGATTTATTTCATGATTCAATTCATGGTTCATGAATCTTGATTCAATTCAATATTTTATTTCATGATATATGATTCGATTCATGATTCATGATTCAATTCATGATTCATGATTTAATTTGATTCATGATTCATGATTCAATTCATGATTAATGAATCATGATTCATTATGATTCGATTTATGATTCATGATTCAATTCATGATTCATGATTCATGATTCAATTCGTAATTCATGATTCAATTCATGATTCATGATTTATTCCATGATTTATGATTCATGATTTATTTCATGATTCAATTTATGATTCATGATTCATGATTCAATTCATGATTCATGATTCATAATTCAATTCATGATTCATGATTCGATTCAGGATTCATGATTTAATTCATGATTCATGATTCAATTCATGATTCATGATTCGATTCATGATTCATGATTCGATTCATGATTCATGATTAAATTCATGATTTATGATTCAATTCATGATTCATGATTCATGATTCAATTCATCATTCATGATTCATAATTCATGATTCAATTCATGATTCATGATTCGATTCATGATTCATGATTCAATTCATAATTCAATTCATGATTCATGATGCGATTCATGATTCATGATTCAATTCTTGATTCATGATTCATGATTCGATTCATGATTAAATTCATGATTCATGATTTATGATTCAATTCATGATTCATGATTTATTTCATGATTCAATTCATGGTTCATGATTCAATGCATGATTCATGATTCGATTCATGATTCATGTTTGAATTTATGATTCAATTCATGATACATTTCATGATTCATGATTCAATTCATGATTCATGATTCAATTCAGGATTCATGATTCATGATTCATGATTCATGATTCAATTTATGATTCATGATTCGATTCATTATTCATGATTCATGATTCAATTCATGACTCATGATTCAATTCAATTCATGATTCATGATGCAATTCATGATTCATGATTGAATTCTTGATTCATGATTCATGATTCGATTCAAGATTCATGATTAAATTCATGATTCAGGATTTATGATTCAATTCATGATTCATGATTTATTTCATGATTCAATTCATGGTTCATAAATCTTGATTCAATTCATGATTTATTTCATGATTTATGATTCGATTCATGATTAATGATTCATGATTCAATTCATGATTCATGATTTAATTTATGATTCATGATTCATGATTCAATTCATGATTAATGAATCATGATTCGATTTATAAATTCATGTTTCAATTCATGATTCGATTTATGATTCATGATTCAATTCATGATTCATGATTAAATTCATGATTCATGATTCAATTCATAATTCATGATTCAATTCATGAGTCATGATTCATTATTCAATTCATGATTCATGATTCAATTCTTGATTCATGATTCATGATTCGATTCATGATTAATGTCATGATTCATGATTTATGATTCAATTCATGATTCATGATTTATTTCATGATTCAATTCATTTTTCATGAATCTTGATTCAATTCATGATTTATTTCATGATTAATGATTCGATTCATGATTCATGATTCATAATTCATGATATAATTCATGAGTCATGATTTATTAATTCGATTCATGATTCATGAATCTTGATTCAATTCATAATTCAATTCATGATTCATGATTCAATTCATAATTCATGATTCATGATTCAATTCATGATTCATGATTTAATTCATGATTCATGATTCATGATTCAATTCATGATTCATGATTCAATTCATGATTCATGATTTAATTCATGATTCATGATTCATGATTCAATTCATGATTCATGATTCAATTCATGATTCATGATTCATGATTTAATTCATGATTCATGAATCATGATTCGATTCATGATTCATGTTTCAATTCATGATTCAATTCATGATTCAATTTATGATTCATTTCATGAATCATAATTCATGATTCAATTCATGATTCATGATTCGATTCATGAATTATGATTAAATTCATGATTCATGAATTATGATTCAATTCATGATTCATGATTTATTTCATGATTCAATTCATGGTTCATGAATCTTGATTCAATTCATGATTTATTTCATGATTCATGATTCGATTCATGATTTATGATTCATGATTCAATTCATGAGTTATGATTCATGATTTGATTCATGATTCATGATTCAATTTGAAATTCACTTCATGATTCACGATGCGATTCATGATTCATGATGCGATTCATGATTCATGATGCGATTCATGACTCATGATTCAATTCTTGATTCATGATTCATGATTCGATTCATGATTCATGAATCATGATTCAATTCATGATTCATGAATCATGATTCGATTCATGATTCATGTTTAGATTAATGATTCAATTCTTGATTCAATTCATAATTCAATTCATGATTCATGATTCAATTCATGATTCATGATTCATGATTCAATGCATGATTCATGCTTCAATGCATGATTTATGATTCATGATTCGATTCATGATTCATGTTTGAATTCATGATTCAATTCATGATTCACTTCATGATTCATGATTCAATTCATGATTCATGATTTAATTCATGATTCATGATTCAATTCATGATTTATGATTAATAATTCATGATTCATGATTCAATTCATGATTCATGATTCGATTCATGATTTATGATTCAAATTATGATTCATGATTAAATTCATGATTCATGATTCATGATTCAATTCATGATTCATGATTCAATTCATGATTCATGATTCAATTCATGATTTATGATTAATAATTCATGATTCATGATTCAATTCATGATTCATGATTCGATTCATGATTCATGATTCGATTCATGATTCATGATTCGATTCATGATTCATGATTCAAATTATGATTCATGATTAAATTCATGATTCATGATTCATGATTCAATTCATGATTCATGATTCAATTTATGATTCATGATTCATTTCATGATTTATGATTCAATTCATGATTCATGATTCATGATTTTATTAATGATTCATGATTCATTTTATGATTCATGATTCATGATTCAATTCATGATTTCTGATTCATGATTGAATTCATGATTTATACTTCAATTCATGATTTCTGATTCATAATTCAATTCATGATTCATGATTCAATTCATGATTCATGATTCAAATCATGATTCAAGATTCAATTCATGATTCATGATTGAATTCATAATTCATTTTTTAAATCATGATTCAATTCATGATTCATGTTTTAATTCATGATTCATGATTCAATTCATGATTTAATTCATGATTCATGATTCAATTCATTATTCATGATTCGATTCATGATTCAATTCATGATTTATGATTCATGATTCAATTCATAATTCATGTTTTAAATCATGATTCAATTCATGATTCATGTTTTAATTCATGATTCATGATTCAATTCATTATTTAATTCATGATTCAATTCATGATTCATTATTCGATTCATGATTCAATTCATGATTCATGATTCAAATCATGATTCATGATTCGATTCATGATTCATGATTCAATTCTTGATTCATGATTCATGATTCGATTCATGATTCATGATTCAATTCATGATTCATGATTTATGATTCAATTCATGATTCATGATTTATTTCATGATTCAATTCATGGTTCATGATTCAATGCATGATTCATGATTCGATTCATGATTCATGTTTGAATTCATGATTCAATTCATGATACATTTCATGATTCATGATTCAATTCATGATTCATGATTCAATTCAGGATCCATGATTCATGATTCATGATTCATGATTCAATTTATGATTCATGATTCGATTCATTATTCATGATTTATGATTCAATTCATGTTTTATGATTCAATTCATGATTCAATTCATAATTCAATTCATGATTCATGATGCGATTCATGATTCATGATTCAATTCTTGATTCATGATTCATGATTCGATTCAACATTCATGATTAAATTCATGATTCATGATTTATGATTCAATACATGATTCATGATTTATTTCATGATTCAATTCATGGTTCATGAACCTTGATTCAATTCATGATTTATTTCATGATTCATGATTCGATTCATGATTCATGATTCAATTCATGAGTCATGATTCATTAATTCGATTCATGATTCATGAATCATGATTCAATTCATGATTTAATTCTTGATTCAATTCATAATTCAATTCATGATTCATGATTCAATTCATAATTCATGATTCATGATTCAATTCATGATTCATGATTCAATTCATGATTCATGATTCATGTTTCAATTCATGATTCAATTCATGATTCAATTCATGAATTAATTCATGATTCATGATTCATGATTCAATTTATCATTCATGATTCATGATTCAATTAATGATTCATGATTCAAGATTTGATTCATGATTCATGATCCAATTATTGATTCATGATACATGATTCATGATTCATGATTCGATTCATGATTTATGATTCATGATTCATGATTCAATTCATGATTCATGGTTTAATTCATGAATCATGATTCATGATTCAATTCATGATTCATGATTCGATTTAGGATTCAAGATTAAATTCATGATTCATGATTCAATTCATGATTCATGATTTATTTCATGATTCAATTCATGGTTCATGAATCTTGATTCAATTTATGATTTATTTCATGATATATGATTCGATTCATGATTCATGATTCATGATTCAATTCATGATTCATGATTTAATTTGATTCATGATTCATGATTCAATTCATGATTAATGAATCATGATTCAATTCATGATTCATGTTTCAATTCATGATTCGATTTATGATTCATGATTCAATTCATGATTCACGATTCATGATTCAATTCGTAATTCATGATTCAATTCATGATTTATTCCATGATTTATGATTCATGATTTATTTCATGATTCAATTTATGATTCATGATTCATGATTTATTCCATGATTTATGATTCATGATTTATTTCATGATTCAATTTATGATTCATGATTCATGATTCAATTCATGATTCATGATTCATAATTCAATTCATGATTCATGATTCGATTCAGGATTCATGATTTAATTCATGATTCATGATTCAATTCATGATTCATGATTCGATTCATGATTCATGATTCGATTCATGATTCATGATTCATGATTAAAATCATGATTTATGATTCAATTCATGATTCATGATTCATGATTCAATTCATGATTCATGATTCATAATTCATGATTCAATTCATGATTCATGATTCGATTCATGATTCATGATTCAATTCATAATTCAATTCATGATTCATGATGCGATTCATGATTCATGATTCAATTCTTGATTCATGATTCATGATTCGATTCATGATTAAATTCATGATTCATGATTTATGATTCAATTCATGATTCATGATTTATTTCATGATTCAATTCATGGTTCATGATTCTAAGCATGATTCATGATTCGATTCATGATTCATGTTTGAATTCATGATTCAATTCATGATACATTTCATGATTCATGATTCAATTCATGATTCATGATTCAATTTATGATTCATGATTCGATCCATTATTCATGATTCATGATTCAATTCATGACTCATGATTCAATTCATGAGTCATGATTCATGATTCGATTCATGATTCATGATTCAATTCATAATTCAATTCATGATTCATGATGCGATTCATGATTCATGATTGAATTATTGATTCATGATTCATGATTCGATTCAAGATTCATGATTAAATTCATGATTCAGGATTTATGATTCAATTCATGATTCATGATTTATTTCATGATTCAATTCATGGTTCATAAATCTTGATTCAATTCATGATTTATTTCATGATTCATGATTTAATTTATGATTTATGATTCATGATTCAATTCATGATTAATGAATCATGATTTGATTTATAAATTCATGTTTCAATTCATGATTCAATTCATGATTAAATTCATGATTCATGATTCAATTCATGATTTATGATTCAATTCATGAGTCATGATTCATTATTCAATTCATGATTCATGATTCGATTCATGATTCATGATTCAATTCATAATTCAATTCATGATTCATGATGCGATTCATGATTCAATTCTTGATTCATGATTCATGATTCGATTCATGATTAAATTCATGATTCATGATTTATGATTCAATTCATGATTCATGATTTATTTCATGATTCAATTCATTTTTCATGAATCTTGATTCAATTCATGATTTATTTCATGATTCATGATTCATGATTAAATTCATGATTTATGATTCAATTCATGATTCATGATTCATAATTCAATTCATGATTCATGATTCATAATTCATGATTCAATTCATGATTCATGATTCGATTCATGATTTATGATTCAATTCATAATTCAATTCATGATTCATGATGCGATTCATGATTCATGATTCAATTCTTGATTCATGATTCATGATTCGATTCATGATTAAATTCATGATTCATGATTTATGATTCAATTCATGATTCATGATTTATTTCATGATTCAATTCATGGTTCATGATTCAATGCATGATTCATGATACGATTCATGATTCATGTTTGAATTCATGATTCAATTCATGATACATTTCATGATTCATGATTCAATTCATGATTCATGATTCAATTCATGATTCATGATTTAATTCATGATTCATGATTCAATTCATGATTTATGATTAATAATTCATGATTCATGATTCAATTCATGATTCATGATTCGATTCATGATTTATGATTCAAATTATGATTCATGATTAAATTCATGATTCATGATTTATGATTCAATTCATGATTCATGATTCAATTCATGATTCATGATTCAATTCATGATTTATGATTAATAATTCATGATTCATGATTCAATTCATGATTCATGATTCGATTCATGATTCATGATTCGATTCATGATTCATGATTCGATTCATGATTCATGATTCAAATTATGATTCATGATTAAATTCATGATTCATGATTCATGATTCAATTCATGATTCATGATTCAATTTATGATTCATGATTCATTTCATGATTTATGATTCAATTCATGATTCATGATTCATGATTTTATTAATGATTCATGATTCATTTTATGATTCATGATTCATGATTCAATTCATGATTTCTGATTCATGATATAATTCATGATTTATACTTCAATTCATGATTTCTGATTCATAATTCAATTCATGATTCATGATTCAATTCATGATTCATGATTCAAATCATAATTCAAGATTCAATTCATGATTCATGATTGAATTCATAATTCATTTTTTAAATCATGATTCAATTCATGATTCATGTTTTAATTCATGATTCATGATTCAATTCATGATTTAATTCATGATTCATGATTCAATTCATTATTCATGATTCGATTCATGATTCAATTCATGATTTATGATTCATGATTCAATTCATAATTCATGTTTTAAATCATGATTCAATTCATGATTCATGTTTTAATTCATGATTCATGATTCAATTCATTATTTAATTCATGATTCAATTCATGATTCATTATTCGATTCATGATTCAATTCATGATTCATGATTCAAATCATGATTCATGATTCGATTCATGATTCATGATTCAATTCTTGATTCATGATTCATGATTCGATTCATGATTCATGATTCATGATTCAATTCATGATTCATGATTTATGATTCAAGTCATGATTCATGATTTATTTCATGATTCAATTCATGGTTCATGATTCAATGCATGATTCATGATTCGATTCATGATTCATGTTTGAATTCATGATTCAATTCATGATACATTTCATGATTCATGATTCAATTCAGGATTCATGATTCAATTCAGGATCCATGATTCATGATTCATGATTCATGATTCAATTTATGATTCATGATTTGATTCATTATTCATGATTTATGATTCAATTCATGATTCATGATTCAATTCATGATTCAATTCATAATTCAATTCATGATTCATGATGCGATTCATGATTCATGATTCAATTCTTGATTCATGATTCATGATTCGATTCAACATTCATGATTAAATTCATGATTCATGATTTATGATTCAATTCATGATTCATGATTTATTTCATGATTCAATTCATGGTTCATGAACCTTGATTCAATTCATGATTTATTTCATGATTCATGATTCGATTCATGATTCATGATTCAATTCATGAGTCATGATTCATTAATTCGATTCATGATTCATGAATCATGATTCAATTCATGATTTAATTCTTGATTCAATTCATAATTCAATTCATGATTCATGATTCAATTCATAATTCATGATTCATGATTCAATTCATGATTCATGATTCAATTCATGATTCATGATTCATGTTTCAATTCATGATTCAATTCATGATTCAATTCATGAATTAATTCATGATTCATGATTCATGATTCAATTTATCATTCATGATTCATGATTCAATTAATGATTCATGATTCAAGATTTGATTCATGATTCATGATCCAATTATTGATTCATGATACATGATTCATGATTCATGATTCGATTCATGATTTATGATTCATGATTCATGATTCAATTCATGATTCATGGTTTAATTTATGAATCATGATTCATGATTCAATTCATGATTCATGATTCGATTTAGGATTCAAGATTAAATTCATGATTCATGATTCAATTCATGATTCATGATTTATTTCATGATTCAATTCATGGTTCATGAATCTTGATTCAATTCATGATTTATTTCATGATATATGATTCGATTCATGATTCATGATTCATGATTCAATTCATGATTCATGATTTAATTTGATTCATGATTCATGATTCAATTCATGATTAATGAATCATGATTCGATTCATGATTCATGTTTCAATTCATGATTCGATTTATGATTCATGATTCAATTCATGATTCACGATTCATGATTCAATTCGTAATTCATGATTCAATTCATGATTTATTCCATGATTTATGATTCATGATTTATTTCATGATTCAATTTATGATTCATGATTCATGATTTATTCCATGATTTATGATTCATGATTTATTTCATGATTCAATTTATGATTCATGATTCATGATTCAATTCATGATTCATGATTCATAATTCAATTCATGATTCATGATTCGATTCAGGATTCATGATTTAATTCATGATTCATGATTCAATTCATGATTCATGATTTGATTCATGATTCATGATTCGATTCATGATTCATGATTCATGATTAAATTCATGATTTATGATTCAATTCATGATTCATGATTCATGATTCAATTCATGATTCATGATTCATAATTCATGATTCAATTCATGATTCATGATTCGATTCATGATTCATGATTCAATTCATAATTCAATTCATGATTCATGATGCGATTCATGATTCATGATTCAATTCTTGATTCATGATTCATGATTCGATTCATGATTAAATTCATGATTCATGATTTATGATTCAATTCATGATTCATGATTTATTTCATGATTCAATTCATGGTTCATGATTCAATGCATGATTCATGATTCGATTCATGATTCATGTTTGAATTCATGATTCAATTCATGATACATTTCATGATTCATGATTCAATTCATGATTCATGATTCAATTTATGATTCATGATTCGATTCATTATTCATGATTCATGATTCAATTCATGACTCATGATTCAATTCATGAGTCATGATTCATGATTCGATTCATGATTCATGATTCATTTCATAATTCAATTCATGATTCATGATGCGATTCATGATTCATGATTGAATTCTTGATTCATGATTCATGATTCGATTCAAGATTCATGATTAAATTCATGATTCAGGATTTATGATTCAATTCATGATTCATGATTTATTTCATGATTCAATTCATGGTTCATAAATCTTGATTCAATTCATGATTTATTTCATGATTCATGATTTAATTTATGATTTATGATTCATGATTCAATTCATGATTAATGAATCATGATTTGATTTATAAATTCATGTTTCAATTCATGATTCAATTCATGATTCATTATTCAATTCATGATTCATGATTCGATTCATGATTCATGATTCAATTCATAATTCAATTCATGATTCATGATGCGATTCATGATTCATGATTCAATTCTTGATTCATGATTCATGATTCGATTCATGATTAAATTCATGATTCATGATTTATGATTCAATTCATGATTCATGATTTATTTCATGATTCAATTCATTTTTCATGAATCTTGATTCAATTCATGATTTATTTCATGATTCATGATTCATGATTAAATTCATGATTTATGATTCAATTCATGATTCATGATTCATAATTCAATTCATGATTCATGATTCATAATTCATGATTCAATTCATGATTCATGATTCGATTCATGATTCATGATTCAATTCATAATTCAATTCATGATTCATGATGCGATTCATGATTCATGATTCAATTCTTGATTCATGATTCATGATTCGATTCATGATTAAATTCATGATTCATGATTTATGATTCAATTCATGATTCATGATTTATTTCATGATTCAATTCATGGTTCATGATTCAATGCATGATTCATGATACGATTCATGATTCATGTTTGAATTCATGATTCAATTCATGATACATTTCATGATTCATGATTCAATTCATGATTCATGATTCAATTCAGGATTCATGATTCATGATTCACGATTCATGATTCAATTTATGATTCATGATTCGATTCATTATTCATGATTCATGATTCAATTCATGACTCATGATTTAATTCATGAGTCATGATTCAT
Source organism: Mixophyes australis (assembly GCA_036250195.1). Classification (NCBI taxonomy): domain Eukaryota; kingdom Metazoa; phylum Chordata; class Amphibia; order Anura; family Limnodynastidae; genus Mixophyes; species Mixophyes australis. Next base: position 209,917,963 of record JAVHZZ010000004.1, on the reverse strand, counting down.
GATTCGATTCATGATTCATGATTCATTTCATAATTCAATTTATGATTCATGATGCGATTCATGATTCATGATTGAATTCTTGATTCATGATTCATGATTCGATTCAAGATTCATGATTAAATTCATGATTCAGGATTTATGATTCAATTCATGATTCATGATTTATTTCATGATTCAATTCATGGTTCATAAATCTTGATTCAATTCATGATTTATTTCATGATTCATTATTTAATTTATGATTCATGATTCATGATTCAATTCATGATTAATGAATCATGATTCGATTTATAAATTCATGTTTCAATTCATGATTCGATTTATGATTCATGATTCAATTCATGATTCATGATTAAATTCATGATTCATGATTCAATTCATGATTCATGATTTAATTCATGAGTCATGATTCATTATTCAATTCATGATTCATGATTCGATTCATGATTCATGATTCAATTCATAATTCAATTCATGATTCATGATGCGATTCATGATTCATGATTCAATTCTTGATTCATGATTCATGATTCGATTCATGATTAAATTCATGATTCATGATTTATGATTCAATTCATGATTCATGATTTAGTTCATGATTCAATTCATTTTTCATGAATCTTGATTCAATTCATGATTTATTTCATGATTCATGATTCGATTCATGATTCATGATTCATGATTAAATTCATGATTTATGATTCAATTCATGATTCATGATTCATGATTCAATTCATGATTCATGATTCATAATTCATGATTCAATTCATGATTCATGATTCGATTCATGATTCATGATTCAATTCATAATTCAATTCATGATTCATGATGCGATTCATGATTCATGATTCAATTCTTGATTCATGATTCATGATTCGATTCATGATTAAATTCATGATTCATGATTTATGATTCAATTCATGATTCATGATTTATTTCATGATTCAATTCATGGTTCATTATTCAATGCATGATTCATGATTCGATTCATGATTCATGTTTGAATTCATGATTCAATTCATGATACATTTCATGATTCATGATTCAATTCATGATTCATGATTCAATTCAGGATTCATGATTCATGATTCATGATTCATGATTCAATTTATGATTCATGATTCGATTCATTATTCATTATTCATGATTCAATTCATGACTCATGATTCAATTCATAATTCAATTCTTGATTCATGATGCGATTCATGATTCATGATTGAATTCTTGATTCATGATTCATGATTCGATTCAAGATTCATGATTAAATTCATGATTCAGGATTTATGATTCAATTCATGATTCATGATTTATTTCATGATTTAATTCATGGTTCATAAATCTTGATTCAATTCATGATTTATTTCATGATTTATGATTTAATTTATGATTCATGATTCATGATTCAATTCATGATTAATGAATCATGATTCGATTTATAAATTCATGTTTCAATTCATGATTCAATTCATGATTCATGATTAAATTCATGATTCATGATTCAATTCATGATTCATGATTCAATTTATGAGTCATGATTCAATTTATGAGTCATGATTCATTATTCAATTCATGATTCATGATTCGATTCATGATTCATGATTAAATTCATAATTCAATTCATGATTCATGATGCGATTCATGATTCATGATTCAATTCTTGATTCATGATTCATGATTCGATTCATGATTAAATTCATGATTCATGATTTATGATTCAATTCATGATTCATGATTTATTTCATGATTCAATTCATTTTTCATGAATCTTGATTCAATTCATGATTTATTTCATGATTCATGATTCGATTCATGATTCATGATTCATAATTCATGATTCAATTCATGAGTCATGATTCATTAATTCGATTCATGATTCATGAATCTTGATTCAATTCATAATTCAATTCATGATTCATGATTCAATTCATAATTCATGATTCATGATTCAATTCATGATTCATGATTTTATTCATGATTCATGATTCATGATTCAATTCATGATTCATGATTCAATTCATGATTCATGATTTAATTCATGATTCATGATTCATGATTCAATTCATGATTCATGATTAAATTCATGATTCATGATTCATGATTTAATTCATGATTCATGAATCATGATTCGATTCATGATTCATGTTTCAATTCATGATTCAATTCATGATTCAATTTATGATTCATTTCATGAATCATAATTCATGATTCAATTCATGATTCATGATTCGATTCATGAATTATGATTAAATTCATGATTCATGAATTATGATTCATGAATTATGATTCAATTCATGATTCATGATTTATTTCATGATTCAATTCATGGTTCGTGAATCTTGATTCAATTCATGATTTATTTCATGATTCATGATTCGATTCATGATTTATGATTCATGATTCAATTCATGAGTTATGATTCATGATTTGATTCATGATTCATGATTCAATTTGAAATTCACTTCATGATTCACGATGCGATTCATGATTCATGATGCGATTCATGATTCATGATGCGATTCATGACTCATGATTCAATTCTTGATTCATGATTCATGATTCGATTCATGATTCATGAATCATGATTCAATTCATGATTCATGAATCATGATTCGATTCATGATTCATGTTTCAATTAATGATTCAATTTTTGATTCAATTCATAATTCAATTCATGATTCATGATTCAATTCATGATTCATGATTCATGATTCAATGCATGATTCATGCTTCAATGCATGATTTATGATTCATGATTCGATTCATGATTCATGTTTGAATTCATGATTCAATTCATGATTCATTTCATGATTCATGATTCAATTCATGATTCATGATTCAATTCATGATTCATGATTCAATTCATGATTTATGATTAATAATTCATGATTCATGATTCAATTCATGATTCATGATTCGATTCATGATTCATGATTCAAATTATGATTCATGATTAAATTCATGATTCATGATTCATGATTCAATTCATGATTTATGATTCAATTCATGATTCATGATTCAATTCATGATTTATGATTAATAATTCATGATTCATGATTCAATTCATGATTCATGATTCATGATTCGATTCATGATTGATGATTCGATTCATGATTCATGATTCAAATTATGATTCATGATTAAATTCATGATTCATGATTCATGATTCAATTCATGATTCATGATTCAATTTATGATTCATGATTAATTTCATGATTTATGATTCAAATTATGATTCATGATTAAATTCATGATTCATGATTCATGATTCAATTCATGATTCATGATTCAATTTATGATTCATGATTCATGATTCAATTTATGATTCCTGATTCATTTCATGATTTATGATTCAATTCATGATTCATGATTCATGATTTTATTAATGATTCATGATTCATTTTATGATTCATGATTCATGATTCAATTCATGATTTCTGATTCATGATTGAATTCATGATTTATACTTCAATTCATGATTTCTGATTCATAATTCAATTCATGATTCATGATTCAATTCATGATTCATGATTCAAATCATGATTCAAGATTCAATTCATGATTCATGATTGAATTCATAATTCATTTTTTAAATCATGATTCAATTCATGATTCACGTTTTAATTCATGATTCATGATTCAATTCATGATTCAATTCATGATTCATGATTCAATTCATTATTCATGATTCGATTCATGATTCAATTCATGATTTATGATTCATGATTCAATTCATAATTCATGTTTTAAATCATGATTCAATTCATGTTTTAAATCATGATTCATGATTCAATTCATTATTTAATTCATGATTCAATTCATGATTCATGATTCGATTCATGATTCAATTCATGATTCATTATTCAAATCATGATTCATGATTCGATTCATGATTCATGATTCAATTCTTGATTCATGATTCATGATTCATGATTCAATTCATGATTCATGATTTATGATTCAATTCATGATTCATGATTTATTTCATGATTCAATTCATGGTTCATGATTCAATGCATGATTCATGATTCGATTCATGATTCATGTTTGAATTCATGATTCAATTTATGATACATTTCATGATTCATGATTCAATTCATGATTCATGATTCAATTCAGGATCCATGATTCATGATTCATGATTCAATTTATGATTCATGATTCGATTCATTATTCATGATTTATAATTCAATTCATGATTCATGATTCAATTCATGATTCATGATTCAATTTATAATTCAATTCATGATTCATGATGCGATTCATGATTCATGATTCAATTCTTGATTCATGATTCATGATTCGATTCAACATTCATGATTAAATTCATGATTCATGATTTATGATTCAATTCATGATTCATGATTTATTTCATGATTCAATTCATGGTTCATGAACCTTGATTCAATTCTTAATTTATTTCATGATTCATGATTTATTTCATGATTCATGATTCGATTCATGATTCATGATTCAATTCATGAGTCATGATTCATTAATTCGATTCATGATTCATGAATCATGATTCAATTCATGATTTAATTCTTGATTCAATTCATAATTCAATTCATGATTCATGATTCAATTCATGATTCATGATTCATTATTCAATTCATGATTCATGATTCAATTCATGATTCATGATTCATGTTTCAATTCATGATTCAATTCATGATTCAATTCATGATTCAATTCATGATTCATGATTCATGATTCAATTTATCATTCATGATTCATGATTCAATTAATGATTCATGATTCAAGATTCGATTCATGATTCATGATCCAATTATTGATTCATGATACATGATTCATGATTCATGATTCGATTCATGATTCATGATTCATGATTCAATTCATGATTCATGGTTTAATTCATGAATCATGATTCATGATTCAATTTATGATTCATGATTCGATTCATTATTCATGATTCATGATTCAATTCATGATTCATGATTCATGATTAAATTCATGATTTATGATTCAATTCATGATTCATGATTCATGATTCAATTCATGATTCATGATTCATAATTCATGATTCAATTCATGATTCATGATTCGATTCATGATTCATGATTCAATTCATAATTCAATTCATGATTCATGATGCGATTCATGATTCATGATTCAATTCTTGATTCATGATTCATGATTCGATTCATGATTAAATTCATGATTCATGATTTATGATTCAATTCATGATTCATGATTTATTTCATGATTCAATTCATGGTTCATGATTCAATGCATGATTCATGATTCGATTCATGATTCATGTTTGAATTCATGATTCAATTCATGATACATTTCATGATTCATGATTCAATTCATGATTCATGATTCAATTTATGATTCATGATTCGATTCATTATTCATGATTCATGATTCAATTCATGACTCATGATTCAATTCATGAGTCATGATTCATGATTCGATTCATGATTCATGATTCAATTCATAATTCAATTCATGATTCATGATGCGATTCATGATTCATGATTGAATTCTTGATTCATGATTCATGATTCGATTCAAGATTCATGATTAAATTCATGATTCAGGATTTATGATTCAATTCATGATTCATGATTTATTTCATGATTCAATTCATGGTTCATAAATCTTGATTCAATTCATGATTTATTTCATGATTCATGATTTAATTTATGATTTCTGATTCATGATTCAATTCATGATTAATGAATCATGATTTGATTTATAAATTCATGTTTCAATTCATGATTCAATTCATGATTCATGATTAAATTCATGATTCATGATTCAATTCATGATTTATGATTCAATTCATGAGTCATGATTCATTATTCAATTCATGATTCATGATTCGATTCATGATTCATGATTCAATTCATAATTCAATTCATGATTCATGATGCGATTCATGATTCATGATTCAATTCTTGATTCATGATTCATGATTCGATTCATGATTAAATTCATGATTCATGATTTATGATTCAATTCATGATTCATGATTTATTTCATGATTCAATTCATTTTTCATGAATCTTGATTCAATTCATGATTTATTTCATGATTCATGATTCATGATTAAATTCATGATTTATGATTCAATTCATGATTCATGATTCATAATTCAATTCATGATTCATGATTCATAATTCATGATTCAATTCATGATTCATGATTCGATTCATGATTCATGATTCAATTCATAATTCAATTCATGATTCATGATGCGATTCATGATTCATGATTCAATTCTTGATTCATGATTCATGATTCGATTCATGATTAAATTCATGATTCATGATTTATGATTCAATTCATGATTCATGATTTATGATTCAATTCATGATTCATGATTTATTTCATGATTCAATTCATGGTTCATGATTCAATGCATGATTCATGATACGATTCATGATTCATGTTTGAATTCTTGATTCATGATTCATGATTCGATTCATGATTTATGATTCATGATTCAATTCATGATTCATGATTTATGATTCAATTCATGATTCATGATTTATTTCATGATTCAATTCATGGTTCATGATTCAATGCATGATTCATGATTCGATTCATGATTCATGTTTGAATTCATGATTCAATTCATGATACATTTCATGATTCATGATTCAATTCATGATTCATGATTCAATTCAGGATCCATGATTCATGATTCATGATTCATGATTCAATTTATGATTCATGATTCGATTCATTATTCATGATTTATGATTCAATTCATGATTTATGATTCAATTCATGATTCAATTCATAATTCAATTCATGATTCATGATGCGATTCATGATTCATGATTCAATTCTTGATTCATGATTCATGATTCGATTCAACATTCATGATTAAATTCATGATTCATGATTTATGATTCAATTCATGATTCATGATTTATTTCATGATTCAATTCATGGTTCATGAACCTTGATTCAATTCATGATTTATTTCATGATTCATGATTCGATTCATGATTCATGATTCAATTCATGAGTCATGATTCATTAATTCGATTCATGATTCATGAATCATGATTCAATTCATGATTTAATTCTTGATTCAATTCATAATTCAATTCATGATTCATGATTCAATTCATAATTCATGATTCATGATTCAATTCATGATTCATGATTCAATTCATGATTCATGATTCATGTTTCAATTCATGATTCAATTCATGATTCAATTCATGAATTAATTCATGATTCATGATTCATGATTCAATTTATCATTCATGATTCATGATTCAATTAATGATTCATGATTCAAGATTTGATTCATGATTCATGATCCAATTATTGATTCATGATACATGATTCATGATTCATGATTCGATTCATGATTTATGATTCATGATTCATGATTCAATTCATGATTCATGGTTTAATTCATGAATCATGATTCATGATTCAATTCATGATTCATGATTCGATTTAGGATTCAAGATTAAATTCATGATTCATGATTCAATTCATGATTCATGATTTTTTTCATGATTCAATTCATGGTTCATGAATCTTGATTCAATTCATGATTTATTTCATGATATATGATTCGATTCATGATTCATGATTCATGATTCAATTCATGATTCATGATTTAATTTGATTCATGATTCATGATTCAATTCATGATTAATGAATCATGATTCGATTCATGATTCATGTTTCAATTCATGATTCGATTTATGATTCATGATTCAATTCATGATTCACGATTCATGATTCAATTCGTAATTCATGATTCAATTCATGATTTATTCCATGATTTATGATTCATGATTTATTTCATGATTCAATTTATGATTCATGATTCATGATTTATTCCATGATTTATGATTCATGATTTATTTCATGATTCAATTTATGATTCATGATTCATGATTCAATTCATGATTCATGATTCATAATTCAATTCATGATTCATGATTCGATTCAGGATTCATGATTTAATTCATGATTCATGATTCAATTCATGATTCATGATTCGATTCATGATTCATGATTCGATTCATGATTCATGATTCATGATTAAATTCATGATTTATGATTCAATTCATGATTCATGATTCATGATTCAATTCATGATTCATGATTCATAATTCATGATTCAATTCATGATTCATGATTCGATTCATGATTCATGATTCAATTCATAATTCAATTCATGATTCATGATGCGATTCATGATTCATGATTCAATTCTTGATTCATGATTCGATTCATGATTAAATTCATGATTCATGATTTATGATTCAATTCATGATTCATGATTTATTTCATGATTCAATTCATGGTTCATGATTCAATGCATGATTCATGATTCGATTCATGATTCATGTTTGAATTCATGATTCAATTCATGATACATTTCATGATTCATGATTCAATTTATGATTCATGATTCGATTCATTATTCATGATTCATGATTCAATTCATGACTCATGATTCAATTCATGAGTCATGATTCATGATTCGATTCATGATTCATGATTCAATTCATAATTCAATTCATGATTCATGATGCGATTCATGATTCATGATTGAATTCTTGATTCATGATTCATGATTCGATTCAAGATTCATGATTAAATTCATGATTCAGGATTTATGATTCAATTCATGATTCATGATTTATTTCATGATTCAATTCATGGTTCATAAATCTTGATTCAATTCATGATTTATTTCATGATTCATGATTTAATTTATGATTTATGATTCATGATTCAATTCATGATTAATGAATCATGATTTGATTTATAAATTCATGTTTCAATTCATGATTCAATTCATGATTAAATTCATGATTCATGATTCAATTCATGATTTATGATTCAATTCATGAGTCATGATTCATTATTCAATTCATGATTCATGATTCGATTCATGATTCATGATTCAATTCATAATTCAATTCATGATTCATGATGCGATTCATGATTCATGATTCAATTCTTGATTCATGATTCATGATTCGATTCATGATTAAATTCATGATTCATGATTTATGATTCAATTCATGATTCATGATTTATTTCATGATTCAATTCATTTTTCATGAATCTTGATTCAATTCATGATTTATTTCATGATTCATGATTCATGATTAAATTCATGATTTATGATTCAATTCATGATTCATGATTCATAATTCAATTCATGATTCATGATTCATAATTCATGATTCAATTCATGATTCATGATTCGATTCATGATTTATGATTCAATTCATAATTCAATTCATGATTCATGATGCGATTCATGATTCATGATGCGATTCATGATTCATGATTCAATTCTTGATTCATGATTCATGATTCGATTCATGATTAAATTCATGATTCATGATTTATGATTCAATTCATGATTCATGATTTATTTCATGATTCAATTCATGGTTCATGATTCAATGCATGATTCATGATACGATTCATGATTCATGTTTGAATTCATGATTCAATTCATGATACATTTCATGATTCATGATTCAATTCATGATTCATGATTCAATTCATGATTCATGATTTAATTCATGATTCATGATTCAATTCATGATTTATGATTAATAATTCATGATTCATGATTCAATTCATGATTCATGATTCGATTCATGATTTATGATTCAAATTATGATTCATGATTAAATTCATGATTCATGATTCATGATTCAATTCATGATTCATGATTCAATTCATGATTCATGATTCAATTCATGATTTATGATTAATAATTCATGATTCATGATTCAATTCATGATTCATGATTCGATTCATGATTCATGATTCGATTCATGATTCATGATTCGATTCATGATTCATGATTGAAATTATGATTCATGATTAAATTCATGATTCATGATTCATGATTCAATTCATGATTCATGATTCAATTTATGATTCATGATTCATTTCATGATTTATGATTCAATTCATGATTCATGATTCATGATTTTATTAATGATTCATGATTCATTTTATGATTCATGATTCATGATTCAATTCATGATTTCTGATTCATGATTGAATTCATGATTTATACTTCAATTCATGATTTCTGATTCATAATTCAATTCATGATTCATGATTCAATTCATGATTCATGATTCAAATCATGATTCAAGATTCAATTCATGATTCATGATTGAATTCATAATTTATTTTTTAAATCATGATTCAATTCATGATTCATGTTTTAATTCATGATTCATGATTCATTTCATGATTTAATTCATGATTCATGATTCAATTCATTATTCATGATTCGATTCATGATTCAATTCATGATTTATGATTCATGATTCAATTCATAATTCATGTTTTAAATCATGATTCAATTCATGATTCATGTTTTAATTCATGATTCATGATTCAATTCATTATTTAATTCATGATTCAATTCATGATTCATTATTCGATTCATGATTCAATTCATGATTCATGATTCAAATCATGATTCATGATTCGATTCATGATTCATGATTCAATTCTTGATTCATGATTCATGATTCGATTCATGATTCATGATTCATGATTCAATTCGTGATTCATGATTTATGATTCAATTCATGATTCATGATTTATTTCATGATTCAATTCATGGTTCATGATTCAATGCATGATTCATGATTCGATTCATGATTCATGTTTGAATTCATGATTCAATTCATGATACATTTCATGATTCATGATTCAATTCATGATTCATGATTCAATTCAGGATCCATGATTCATGATTCATGATTCATGATTCAATTTATGATTCATGATTCGATTCATTATTCATGATTTATGATTCAATTCATGATTCATGATTCAATTCATGATTCAATTCATAATTCAATTCATGATTCATGATGCGATTCATGATTCATGATTCAATTCTTGATTCATGATTCATGATTCGATTCAACATTCATGATTAAATTCATGATTCATGATTTATGATTCAATTCATGATTCATGATTTATTTCATGATTCATTTCATGGTTCATGAACCTTGATTCAATTCATGATTTATTTCATGATTCATGATTCGATTCATGATTCATGATTCAATTCATGAGTCATGATTCATTAATTCGATTCATGATTCATGAATCATGATTCAATTCATGATTTAATTCTTGATTCAATTCATAATTCAATTCATGATTCATGATTCAATTCATAATTCATGATTCATGATTCAATTCATGATTCATGATTCAATTCATGATTCATGATTCATGTTTCAATTCATGATTCAATTCATGATTCAATTCATGAATTAATTCATGATTCATGATTCATGATTCAATTTATCATTCATGATTCATGATTCAATTAATGATTCATGATTCAAGATTTGATTCATGATTCATGATCCAATTATTGATTCATGATACATGATTCATGATTCATGATTCGATTCATGATTTATGATTCATGATTCATGATTCAATTCATGATTCATGGTTTAATTTATGAATCATGATTCATGATTCAATTCATGATTCATGATTCGATTTAGGATTCAAGATTAAATTCATGATTCATGATTCAATTCATGATTCATGATTTATTTCATGATTCAATTCATGGTTCATGAATCTTGATTCAATTCATGATTTATTTCATGATATATGATTCGATTCATGATTCATGATTCATGATTCAATTCATGATTCATGATTTAATTTGATTCATGATTCATGATTCAATTCATGATTAATGAATCATGATTCGATTCATGATTCATGTTTCAATTCATGATTCGATTTATGATTCATGATTCAATTCATGATTCACGATTCATGATTCAATTCGTAATTCATGATTCAATTCATGATTTATTCCATGATTTATGATTCATGATTTATTTCATGATTCAATTTATGATTCATGATTCATGATTTATTCCATGATTTATGATTCATGATTTATTTCATGATTCAATTTATGATTCATGATTCATGATTCAATTCATGATTCATGATTCATAATTCAATTCATGATTCATGATTCGATTCAGGATTCATGATTTAATTCATGATTCATGATTCAATTCATGATTCATGATTCGATTCATGATTCATGATTCGATTCATGATTCATGATTCATGATTAAATTCATGATTTATGATTCAATTCATGATTCATGATTCATGATTCAATTCATGATTCATGATTCATAATTCATGATTCAATTCATGATTCATGATTCGATTCATGATTCATGATTCAATTCATAATTCAATTCATGATTCATGATGCGATTCATGATTCATGATTCAATTCTTGATTCATGATTCATGATTCGATTCATGATTAAATTCATGATTCATGATTTATGATTCAATTCATGATTCATGATTTATTTCATGATTCAATTCATGGTTCATGATTCAATGCATGATTCATGATTCGATTCATGATTCATGTTTGAATTCATGATTCAATTCATGATACATTTCATGATTCATGATTCAATTCATGATTCATGATTCAATTTATGATTCATGATTCGATTCATTATTCATGATTCATGATTCAATTCATGACTCATGATTCAATTCATGAGTCATGATTCATGATTCGATTCATGATTCATGATTCAATTCATAATTCAATTCATGATTCATGATGCGATTCATGATTCATGATTGAATTCTTGATTCATGATTCATGATTCGATTCAAGATTCATGATTAAATTCATGATTCAGGATTTATGATTCAATTCATGATTCATGATTTATTTCATGATTCAATTCATGGTTCATAAATCTTGATTCAATTCATGATTTATTTCATGATTCATGATTTAATTTATGATTTATGATTCATGATTCAATTCATGATTAATGAATCATGATTTGATTTATAAATTCATGTTTCAATTCATGATTCAATTCATGATTCATGATTAAATTCATGATTCATGATTCAATTCATGATTTATGATTCAATTCATGAGTCATGATTCATTATTCAATTCATGATTCATGATTCGATTCATGATTCATGATTCAATTCATAATTCAATTCATGATTCATGATGCGATTCATGATTCATGATTCAATTCTTGATTCATGATTCATGATTCGATTCATGATTAAATTCATGATTCATGATTTATGATTCAATTCATGATTCATGATTTATTTCATGATTCAATTCATTTTTCATGAATCTTGATTCAATTCATGATTTATTTCATGATTCATGATTCGATTCATGATTCATGATTCATAATTCATGATTCAATTCATGAGTCATGATTCATTAATTCGATTCATGATTCATGAATCTTGATTCAATTCATAATTCGATTCATGATTCATGATTCAATTCATAATTCATGATTCATGATTCAATTCATGATTCATGATTTTATTCATGATTCATGATTCATGATTCAATTCATGATTCATGATTCAATTCATGATTCATGATTTAATTCATGATTCATGATTCAATTCATGATTCATGATTAAATTCATGATTCATGATTCATGATTTAATTCATGATTCATGAATCATGATTCGATTCATGATTCATGTTTCAATTCATGATTCAATTCATGATTCAATTTATGATTCATTTCATGAATCATAATTCATGATTCAATTCATGATTCATGATTCGATTCATGAATTATGATTAAATTCATGATTCATGAATTATGATTCATGAATTATGATTCAATTCATGATTCATGATTTATTTCATGATTCAATTCATGGTTCGTGAATCTTGATTCAATTCATGAGTTATGATTCATGATTTGATTCATGATTCATGATTCAATTTGAAATTCACTTCATGATTCACGATGCGATTCATGATTCATGATGCGATTCATGATTCATGATGCGATTCATGACTCATGATTCAATTCTTGATTCATGATTCATGATTCGATTCATGATTCATGAATCATGATTCAATTCATGATTCATGAATCATGATTCGATTCATGATTCATGTTTCAATTAATGATTCAATTTTTGATTCAATTCATAATTCAATTCATGATTCATGATTCAATTCATGATTCATGATTCATGATTCAATGCATGATTCATGCTTCAATGCATGATTTATGATTCATGATTCGATTCATGATTCATGTTTGAATTCATGATTCAATTCATGATTCATTTCATGATTCATGATTCAATTCATGATTCATGATTCAATTCATGATTCATGATTCAATTCATGATTTATGATTAATAATTCATGATTCATGATTCAATTCATGATTCATGATTCGATTCATGATTCATGATTCAAATTATGATTCATGATTAAATTCATGATTCATGATTCATGATTCAATTCATGATTTATGATTCAATTCATGATTCATGATTCAATTCATGATTTATGATTAATAATTCATGATTCATGATTCGATTCATGATTCATGATTTGATTCATGATTGATGATTCGATTCATGATTCATGATTCAAATTATGATTCATGATTAAATTCATGATTCATGATTCATGATTTAATTCATGATTCATGATTCAATTTATGATTCATGATTCATTTCATGATTTATGATTCAAATTATGATTCATGATTAAATTCATGATTCATGATTCATGATTCAATTCATGATTCATGATTCAATTTATGATTCATGATTCATGATTCAATTTATGATTCCTGATTCATTTCATGATTTATGATTCAATTCATGATTCATGATTCATGATTTTATTAATGATTCATGATTCATTTTATGATTCATGATTCATGATTCAATTCATGATTTCTGATTCATGATTGAATTCATGATTTATACTTCAATTCATGATTTCTGATTCATAATTCAATTCATGATTCATGATTCAATTCATGATTCATGATTCAAATCATGATTCAAGATTCAATTCATGATTCATGATTGAATTCATAATTCATTTTTTAAATCATGATTCAATTCATGATTCACGTTTTAATTCATGATTCATGATTCAATTCATGATTCAATTCATGATTCATGATTCAATTCATTATTCATGATTCGATTCATGATTCAATTCATGATTTATGATTCATGATTCAATTCATAATTCATGTTTTAAATCATGATTCAATTCATGTTTTAATTCATGATTCATGATTCAATTCATTATTTAATTCATGATTCAATTCATGATTCATGATTCGATTCATGATTCAATTCATGATTCATTATTCAAATCATGATTCATGATTCGATTCATGATTCATGATTCAATTCTTGATTCATGATTCATGATTCATGATTCAATTCATGATTCATGATTTATGATTCAATTCATGATTCATGATTTATTTCATGATTCAATTCATGGTTCATGAATCAATGCATGATTCATGATTCGATTCATGATTCATGTTTGAATTCATGATTCAATTTATGATACATTTCATGATTCATGATTCAATTCAGGATCCATGATTCATGATTCATGATTCAATTTATGATTCATGATTCGATTCATTATTCATGATTTATAATTCAATTCATGATTCATGATTCAATTCATGATTCATGATTCAATTTATAATTCAATTCATGATTCATGATGCGATTCATGATTCATGATTCAATTCTTGATTCATGATTCATGATTCGATTCAACATTCATGATTAAATTCATGATTCATGATTTATGATTCAATTCATGATTCATGATTTATTTCATGATTCAATTCATGGTTCATGAACCTTGATTCAATTCATGATTTATTTCATGATTCATGATTTATTTCATGATTCATGATTCGATTCATGATTCATGATTCAATTCATGAGTCATGATTCATTAATTCGATTCATGATTCATGAATCATGATTCAATTCATGATTTAATTCTTGATTCAATTCATAATTCAATTCATGATTCATGATTCAATTCATGATTCATGATTCATTATTCAATTCATGATTCATGATTCAATTCATGATTCATGATTCATGTTTCAATTCATGATTCAATTCATGATTCAATTCATGATTCAATTCATGATTCATGATTCATGATTCAATTTATCATTCATGATTCATGATTCAATTAATGATTCATGATTCAAGATTCGATTCATGATTCATGATCCAATTATTGATTCATGATACATGATTCATGATTCATGATTCGATTCATGATTCATTAATCATGATTCAATTCATGATTCATGGTTTAATTCATGAATCATGATTCATGATTCAATTTATGATTCATGATTCGATTCATTATTCATGATTCATGATTCAATTCATGATTCATGATTCATGATTAAATTCATGATTTATGATTCAATTCATGATTCATGATTCATGATTCAATTCATGATTCATGATTCATAATTCATGATTCAATTCATGATTCATGATTCGATTCATGATTCATGATTCAATTCATGATTCATGATGCGATTCATGATTCATGATTCAATTCTTGATTCATGATTCATGATTCGATTCATGATTAAATTCATGATTCATGATTTATGATTCAATTCATGATTCATGATTTATTTCATGATTCAATTCATGGTTCATGATTCAATGCATGATTCATGATTCGATTCATGATTCATGTTTGAATTCATGATTCAATTCATGATACATTTCATGATTCATGATTCAATTCATGATTCATGATTCAATTTATGATTCATGATTCGATTCATTATTCATGATTCATGATTCAATTCATGACTCATGATTCAATTCATGAGTCATGATTCATGATTCGATTCATGATTCATGATTCAATTCATAATTCAATTCATGATTCATGATGCGATTCATGATTCATGATTGAATTCTTGATTCATGATTCATGATTCGATTCAAGATTCATGATTAAATTCATGATTCAGGATTTATGATTCAATTCATGATTCATGATTTATTTCATGATTCAATTCATGGTTCATAAATCTTGATTCAATTCATGATTTATTTCATGATTCATGATTTAATTTATGATTTATGATTCATGATTCAATTCATGATTAATGAATCATGATTTGATTTATAAATTCATGTTTCAATTCATGATTCAATTCATGATTCATGATTAAATTCATGATTCATGATTCAATTCATGATTTATGATTCAATTCATGAGTCATGATTCATTATTCAATTCATGATTCATGATTCGATTCATAATTCATGATTCAATTCATAATTCAATTCATGATTCATGATGCGATTCATGATTCATGATTCAATTCTTGATTCATGATTCATGATTCGATTCATGATTAAATTCATGATTCATGATTTATGATTCAATTCATGATTCATGATTTATTTCATGATTCAATTCATTTTTCATGAATCTTGATTCAATTCATGATTTATTTCATGATTCATGATTCATGATTAAATTCATGATTTATGATTCAATTCATGATTCATGATTCATAATTCAATTCATAATTCATGATTCATAATTCATGATTCAATTCATGATTCATGATTCGATTCATGATTCATGATTCAATTCATAATTCAATTCATGATTCATGATGCGATTCATGATTCATGATTCAATTCTTGATTCATGATTCATGATTCGATTCATGATTAAATTCATGATTCATGATTTATGATTCAATTCATGATTCATGATTTATGATTCAATTCATGATTCATGATTTATTTCATGATTCAATTCATGGTTCATGATTCAATGCATGATTCATGATACGATTCATGATTCATGTTTGAATTCATGATTCAATTCATGATACATTTCATGATTCATGATTCAATTCATGATTCATGATTCAATTCATGGTTCATAAATCTTGATTCAATTCATGATTTATTTCATGATTCATGATTTAATTTATGATTCATGATTCATGATTCAATTCATGATTAATGAATCATGATTCGATTTATAAATTCATGTTTCAATTCATGATTCGATTTATGATTCATGATTCAATTCATGATTCATGATTAAATTCATGATTCATGATTCAATTCATGATTCATGATTCAATTCATGAGTCATGATTCATTATTCAATTCATGATTCATGATTCGATTCATGATTCATGATTCAATTCATAATTCAATTCATGATTCATGATGCGATTCATGATTCAATTCTTGATTCATGATTCATGATTCGATTCATGATTAAATTCATGATTCATGATTTATGATTCAATTCATGATTCATGATTTAGTTCATGATTCAATTCATTTTTCATGAATCTTGATTCAATTCATGATGCGATTCATGATTCATGATTCAATTCTTGATTCATGATTCATGATTCGATTCATGATTAAATTCATGATTCATGATTCATGATTCAATTCATGATTCATGATTCATAATTCATGATTAAATTCATGATTCATGGTTCGATTCATGATTCATGATTCAATTCATAATTCAATTCATGATTCATGATGCGATTCATGATTCATGATTCAATTCTTGATTCATGATTCATGATTCGATTCATGATTAAATTCATGATTCATGATTTATGATTCAATTCATGATTCATGATTTATTTCATGATTCAATTCATGGTTCATTATTCAATGCATGATTCATGATTCGATTCATGATTCATGTTTGAATTCATGATTCAATTCATGATACATTTCATGATTCATGATTCAATTCATGATTCATGATTCAATTCATGATTCAATTTATGATTCATGATTCGATTCATTATTCATTATTCATGATTCAATTCATGACTCATGATTCAATTCATGAGTCATGATTCATGATTCGATTCATGATTCATGATTCAATTCATAATTCAATTCATGATTCATAATGCGATTCATGATTCATGATTGAATTCTTGATTCATGATTCATGATTCGATTCAAGATTCATGATTAAATTCATGATTCAGGATTTATGATTCAATTCATGATTCATGATTTATTTCATAATTCAATTCATGGTTCATAAATCTTGATTCAATTCATGATTTATTTCATGATTTATGATTTAATTTATGATTCATGATTCATGATTCAATTCATGATTAATGAATCATGATTCGATTTATAAATTCATGTTTCAATTCATGATTCAATTCATGATTCATGATTAAATTCATGATTCATGATTCAATTCATGATTCATGATTCAATTCATGAGTCATGATTCATTATTCAATTCATGATTCATGATTCGATTCATGATTCATGATTCAATTCATAATTCAATTCATGATTCATGATGCGATTCATGATTCATGATTCAATTCTTGATTCATGATTCATGATTCGATTCATGATTAAATTCATGATTCATGATTTATGATTCAATTCATGATTCATGATTTATTTCATGATTCAATTCATTTTTCATGAATCTTGATTCAATTCATGATTTATTTCATGATTCATGATTCGATTCATGATTCATGATTCATAATTCATGATTCAATTCATGAGTCATGATTCATTAATTCGATTCATGATTCATGAATCTTGATTCAATTCATAATTCAATTCATGATTCATGATTCAATTCATAATTCATGATTCATGATTCAATTCATGATTCATGATTTAATTCATGATTCATGATTCATGATTCAATTCATGATTCATGATTCAATTCATGATTCATGATTTAATTCATGA
This sequence comes from Mixophyes australis, assembly GCA_036250195.1. Lineage (NCBI taxonomy): Eukaryota > Metazoa > Chordata > Amphibia > Anura > Limnodynastidae > Mixophyes > Mixophyes australis. The sequence continues at coordinate 209,898,312 of JAVHZZ010000004.1, read as the reverse complement.
TTCATGATTCATGATTCAATTCATGATTCATGATTAAATTCATGATTCATGATTCATGATTTAATTCATGATTCATGAATCATGATTCGATTCATGATTCATGTTTCAATTCATGATTCAATTCATGATTCAATTTATGATTCATTTCATGAATCATAATTCATGATTCAATTCATGATTCATGATTCGATTCATGAATTATGATTAAATTCATGATTCATGAATTATGATTCATGAATTATGATTCAATTCATGATTCATGATTTATTTCATGATTCAATTCATGGTTCATGAATCTTGATTCAATTCATGATTTATTTCATGATTCATGATTCGATTCATGATTTATGATTCATGATTCAATTCATGAGTTATGATTCATGATTTGATTCATGATTCATGATTCAATTTGAAATTCACTTCATGATTCACGATGCGATTCATGATTCATGATGCGATTCATGATTCATGATGCGATTCATGACTCATGATTCAATTCTTGATTCATGATTCATGATTCGATTCATGATTTATGAATCATGATTCAATTCATGATTCATGAATCATGATTCGATTCATGATTCATGTTTCAATTAATGATTCAATTTTTGATTCAATTCATAATTCAATTCATGATTCATGATTCAATTCATGATTCATGATTCATGATTCAATGCATGATTCATGCTTCAATGCATGATTTATGATTCATGATTCGATTCATGATTCATGTTTGAATTCATGATTCAATTCATGATTCATTTCATGATTCATGATTCAATTCATGATTCATGATTCAATTCATGATTCATGATTCAATTCATGATTTATGATTAATAATTCATGATTCATGATTCAATTCATGATTCATGATTCGATTCATGATTCATGATTCAAATTATGATTCATGATTAAATTCATGATTCATGATTCATGATTCAATTCATGATTTATGATTCAATTCATGATTCATGATTCAATTCATGATTTATGATTAATAATTCATGATTCATGATTCAATTCATGATTCATGATTCGATTCATGATTCATGATTCGATTCATGATTGATGATTCGATTCATGATTCATGATTCAAATTATGATTCATGATTAAATTCATGATTCATGATTCATGATTCAATTCATGATTCATGATTCAATTTATGATTCATGATTCATTTCATGATTTATGATTCAAATTATGATTCATGATTAAATTCATGATTCATGATTCATGATTCAATTCATGATTCATGATTCAATTTATGATTCATGATTCATGATTCAATTTATGATTCCTGATTAATTTCATGATTTATGATTCAATTCATGATTCATGATTCATGATTTTATTAATGATTCATGATTCATTTTATGATTCATGATTCATGATTCAATTCATGATTTCTGATTCATGATTGAATTCATGATTTATACTTCAATTCATGATTTCTGATTCATAATTCAATTCATGATTCATGATTCAATTCATGATTCATGATTCAAATCATGATTCAAGATTCAATTCATGATTCATGATTGAATTCATAATTCATTTTTTAAATCATGATTCAATTCATGATTCACGTTTTAATTCATGATTCATGATTCAATTCATGATTCAATTCATGATTCATGATTCAATTCATTATTCATGATTCGATTCATGATTCAATTCATGATTTATGATTCATGATTCAATTCATAATTCATGTTTTAAATCATGATTCAATTCATGTTTTAATTCATGATTCATGATTCAATTCATTATTTAATTCATGATTCAATTCATGATTCATGATTCGATTCATGATTCAATTCATGATTCATTATTCAAATCATGATTCATGATTCGATTCATGATTCATGATTCAATTCTTGATTCATGATTCATGATTCATGATTCAATTCATGATTCATGATTTATGATTCAATTCATGATTCATGATTTATTTCATGATTCAATTCATGGTTCATGATTCAATGCATGATTCATGATTCGATTCATGATTCATGTTTGAATTCATGATTCAATTCATGATACATTTCATGATTCATGATTCAATTCATGATTCATGATTCAATTCAGGATCCATGATTCATGATTCATGATTCATGATTCAATTTATGATTCATGATTCGATTCATTATTCATGATTTATGATTCAATTCATGATTCATGATTCAATTCATGATTCATGATTCAATTTATAATTCAATTCATGATTCATGATGCGATTCATGATTCAATTCTTGATTCATGATTCATGATTCGATTCAACATTCATGATTAAATTCATGATTCATAATTTATGATTCAATTCATGATTCATGATTTATTTCATGATTCAATTCATGGTTCATGAACCTTGATTCAATTCATGATTTATTTCATGATTCATGATTTATTTCATGATTCATGATTCGATTCATGATTCATTAATTCGATTCATGATTCATGAATCATGATTCAATTCATGATTTAATTCTTGATTCAATTCATAATTCAATTCATGATTCATGATTCAATTCATGATTCATGATTCATTATTCAATTCATGATTCATGATTCAATTCATGATTCATGATTCATGTTTCAATTCATGATTCAATTCATGATTCAATTCATGATTCAATTCATGATTCAATTCATGATTCATGATTCATGATTCAATTTATCATTCATGATTCATGATTCAATTAATGATTCATGATTCAAGATTCGATTCATGATTCATGATCCAATTATTGATTCATGATACATGATTCATGATTCATGATTCGATTCATGATTCATGATTCAATTCATGATTCATGGTTTAATTCATGAATCATGATTCATGATTCAATTCATGATTCATGATTCGATTTAAGATTCAAGATTAAATTCATGATTCATGATTTATGATTCAATTCATGATTCATGATTTATTTCATGATTCAATTCATGGTTCATAAATCTTGATTCAATTCATGATTTATTTCATGATATATGATTCGATTCATGATTCATGATTCATGATTCAATTCATGATTCATGATTTAATTTGATTCATGATTCATGATTCAATTCATGATTAATGAATCATGATTCGATTCATGATTCATGTTTCAATTCATGATTCGATTTATGATTCATGATTCAATTCATGATTCATGATTCATGATTCAATTCGTAATTCATGATTCAATTCATGATTCATGATTTATTCCATGATTTATGATTCATGATTTATTTCATGATTCAATTTATGATTTATGATTCATGATTTATTCCATGATTTATGATTCATGATTTATTTCATGATTCAATTTATGATTCATGATTCAATTCATGATTCATGATTCATAATTCAATTCATGATTCATGATTCGATTCAGGATTCATGATTTAATTCATGATTCATGATTCAATTCATGATTCATGATTCGATTCATGATTCATGATTCGATTCATGATTCATGATTCATGATTAAATTCATGATTTATGATTCAATTCATGATTCATGATTCATGATTCAATTCATGATTCATGATTCATAATTCATGATTCAATTCATGATTCATGATTCGATTCATGATTCATGATTCAATTCATAATTCAATTCATGATTCATGGTGCGATTCATGATTCATGATTCAATTCTTGATTCATGATTCATGATTCGATTCATGATTAAATTCATAATTCATGATTTATGATTCAATTCATGATTCATGATTTATTTCATGATTCAATTCATGGTTCATGATTCAATGCATGATTCATGATTCGATTCATGATTCATGTTTGAATTCATGATTCAATTCATGATACATTTCATGATTCATGATTCAATTCATGATTCATGATTCAATTCAGGATTCATGATTCATGATTCATGATTTAATTTATGATTCATGATTCGATTCATTATTCATGATTCATGTTTCAATTCATGACTCATGATTCAATTCATGAGTCATGATTCATGATTCGATTCATGATTCATGATTCAATTCATAATTCAATTCATGATTCATGATGCGATTCATGATTCATGATTGAATTCTTGATTCATGATTCATGATTCGATTCAAGATCCATGATTAAATTCATGATTCAGGATTTATGATTCAATTCATGATTCATGATTTATTTCATGATTCAATTCATGGTTCATAAATCTTGATTCAATTCATAATTTATGATTCGATTCATGATTAATGATTCATGATTCAATTCATGATTTAATTTATGATTCATGATTCATGATTCAATTCATGATTAATGAATCATGATTCGATTTATAAATTCATGTTTCAATTCATGATTCGATTTATGATTCATGATTCAATTCATGATTCATGATTAAATTCATGATTCATGATTCAATTCATGATTCATGATTCAATTCATGAGTCATGATTCATTATTCAATTCATGATTCATGATTTGATTCATGATTCGTGATTCAATTCATAATTCAATTCATGATTCATGATGCGATTCATGATTCATGATTCAATTCTTGATTCATGATTCATGATTCGATTCATGAGTCATGATTCATTAATTCGATTCATGATTCATGAATCATGATTCAATTCATGATTTAATTCTTGATTCAATTCATAATTCAATTCATGATTCATGATTCAATTCATAATTCATGATTCATGATTCAATTCATGATTCATGATTTAATTCACGATTCATGATTCAATTCATGATTCATGATTTAATTCATGATTCATGATTCAATTCATGATTCCTGATTTAATTCATGATTCATGAATCATGATTCGATTCATGATTCATGTTTCAATTCATGATTCAATTCATGATTCAATTTATGATTCATTTCATGAATCATAATTCATGATTCAATTCATGATTCATGATTCGATTCATGAATTATGATTAAATTCATGATTCATGAATTATGATTAAATTCATGATTCATGATTTATTTCATGATTCAATTCATGGTTCATGAATCTTGATTCAATTCATGATTTATTTCATGATTCATGATTCGATTCATGATTTATGATTCATGATTCAATTCATGAGTTATGATTCATGATTCGATTCATGATTCATGATTCAATTTGAAATTCACTTCATGATTCACGATGCGATTCATGATTCATGATGCGATTCATGATTCATGATGCGATTCATGACTCATGATTCAATTCTTGATTCATGATTCATGATTCGATTCATGATTCATGAATCATGATTCAATTCATGATTCATGAATCATGATTCGATTCATGATTCATGTTTCAATTAATGATTCAATTCTTGATTCAATTCATAATTCAATTCATGATTCATGATTCAATTCATGATTCATGATTCATGATTCAATGCATGATTCATGCTTCAATGCATGATTTATGATTCATGATTCGATTCATGATTCATGTTTAAATTCATGATTCAATTCATGATTCATTTCATGATTCATGATTCAATTCATGATTCATGATTCAATTCATGATTCATGATTCAATTCATGATTTATGATTAATAATTCATGATTCATGATTCAATTCATGATTCATGATTCGATTCATGATTCATGATTCAAATTATGATTCATGATTAAATTCATGATTCATGATTCATGATTAAATTCATGATTCATGATTCAATTCATGATTCATGATTCAATTCATGATTTATGATTAATAATTCATGATTCATGATTCAATTCATGATTCATGATTCGATTCATGATTCATGATTCGATTCATGATTCGATTCATGATTTATGATTGAAATTATGATTCATGAATAAATTCATGATTCATGATTCATGATTCAATTCATGATTCATGATTCAATTTATGATTCATGATTCATGATTTTATTAATGATCCATGATTCATTTTATGATTACTGATTCATGATTCAATTCATGATTTCTGATTCATGATTGAATTCATGATTTATACTTCAATTCATGATTTCTGATTCATAATTCAATTCATGATTCATGATTCAATTCATGATTCATGATTCAAATCATGATTCAAGATTCAATTCATGATTCATGATTGAATTCATAATTCATTTTTTAAATCATGATTCAATTCATGATTCATGTTTTAATTCATGATTAATGATTCAATTCATGATTCAATTCATGATTCATGATTCAATTCATTATTCATGATTCGATTCATGATTCAATTCATGATTTATGATTCATGATTCAATTCATAATTCATGTTTTAAATCATGATTCAATTCATGATTCATGTTTTAATTCATGATTCATGATTCAATTCATTATTTAATTCATGATTCAATTCATGATTCATGATTCGATTCATGATTCGATTCATGATTCAATTCATGATTTATGATTCATGATTCAATTCATAATTCATGTTTTAAATCATGATTCAATTCATGATTCATGTTTTAATTCATGATTCATGATTCAATTCATTATTTAATTCATGATTCAATTCATGATTCATGATTCGATTCATGATTCAATTCATGATTCATGATTCAAATCATGATTCATGATTCGATTCATGATTCATGATTCAATTCTTGAATCATGATTCATGATTCGATTCATGATTCATGATTCATGATTCAATTAATGATTCATGATTTATGATTCAATTCATGATTCATGATTTATTTCATGATTCTTGATTCATGATTCAATTCATGATTCATGATGCAATTCATGATTCATTTTTCATGATTCATGATTCGGTTCATGATTCATGATTCATGATTCAATTCGTGATTCATGATTCAATGCATGATTCATGATTCAAGATTCGATTCATGATTCTTGATTCAATTCATGATTCATGATTCATGATTCGATTCATGATTCTTGATTCAATTCATGATTCATGATTCGAATTATGATTCATGATTCATGATTCATGATTCGATTCATGATTCATGATTCGAATCATGATTTCATGATTCATGATTTGATTCATGATTCATGATTTATGATTCATGATTCATGATTCAATTCATGATTCATGATTTAATTAATGATTCATGATTCATGATTCAATTCATGATTCGATATATGATTCATGATTCAATTCATGATTTATGATTCATGATTCAAGATTCGATTCATGATTCAAGATTCAATTCATGATTCAAGATTCGATTCATGATTCTTGATTCAATTCATGATTCATGATTCATGATTCGATTCATGATTCATGATTCAATTCTTGATTCATGATTCATGATTCGATTCATGATTCATGATTCGATTCATGATTTATAATTCAATTCATGATTCATGATTAATTTTATGATTCAATTCATGGTTCATGAATCTTGATTCAATTCAAGATTTATTTCATGATTCTTCATTCATAATTCAATTCATGATTTAATTCATGATTTATGATTCAATTCATGATTCAATTCTTGATTCAATTCATCATTCATGATTTATTTCATGATTCATTTCATGATTCATCATTGATGATTCAATTCATGATTCAGATCATGATTCATTTTAAGATTCATAATTCATGATTCATTTCATGATTTATTTCATGATTCATGATTCGATTCATGATTCATGATTTATGATTCAATTCATGATTCATGATTCAATTCATGATTAATGAATCATGATTCGATTCATGATTAATGTTTCAATTCATGATTCGATTTATGATTCATGATTCAATTCATGATTCATGATTCAATTCGTGATTCATGATTCAATTCATGATTCATGATTTATTTCATGATTTATGATTCATGATTTATTTCATGATTCAATTTATGATTCATGATTCATGATTCAGTTCATGATTCATGATTCATAATTCAATTCATGATTCATGATTCGATTCAGGATTCATGATTCAATTCATAATTCATGATTCAATTCATGATTTATTTCATGATTCATGATTCGATTCATGATTCATGATTTATGATTCAATTCATGATTCATGATTTAATTTATGATTCATGATTCATGATTCAATTCATGATTAATGAAACATGATTCGATTCATGATTCCTGTTTCAATTCATGATTCGATTTATAAATCATGATTCAATTCATGATTCATGATTCATTATTCAATTCATGATTCATGATTCAATTCGTGATTCATGATTCAATTCATGATTCATGATTTATTTCATGATTTATGATTCATGATTTATTTCATGATTCAATTTATGATTCATGATTCATGATTCAATTCATGATTCATGATTCATAATTCAATTCATGATTCATGATTCGATTCAGGATTCATGATTCAATTCATGATTCATGATTCAATTCATGATTCATGATTCATGATTCGATTCATGAATCACGATTCATGATTCATGATTTAATTCATGATTCATGATTCAATTCATGATTCATGATTCATGATTTAATTCATGATTCATTTCATGATTCATGATTCGTATCATGATTCATGATTCATGATTCAATTCCTGAGTCATGATTCATGATTCGAATCATGTTTCATGAATCATGATTCAATTCATGATTCATGAATCATGATTCGATTCATGATTCATGTTTCAATTCATAATTCAATTCTTGATTCAATTCATAATTCAATTCATGATTTATGATTCAACTCATGATTCATGATTCAGGATTCAATGCATGATTCATGATTCATGATTCAATTCATGGTTCATGATTCATTTCATGATTCATTTCATAATTTATGATTCAATTCATGATTCATGATTCATGATTCCATTCATAATTCATGATTCATTTTATGATTCATGATTCATGATTCAATTCATGATTTGTGATTCATGATTCAATTCATGATTCATGATTCATAATTCAATTCATGATTCATGATTCGATTCATGATTCATTATTCAATTCATTAATCATGATTACATTCATGATTCATGATTCGATTCATGATTCATGATTCAATTCATGATTCATGATTCAATTCATGACTCATGATTCGATTCATTATTCATGATTCATAATTCAATTCATGATTCATGATTCAATTCATGATTCATGATTCATGATTCAATTCATGATTCATGATTCAATTCATGATTCATGATTCAATTCATGATTTGTGATTCATGATTCAATTCATGATTCATAATTCAATTCATGATTTGTGATTCATGATTCGATTCATGTTTCATGATTCGATTCATAATTCAAGATTGAATTCATGATTCATGATTCATGATTCAATTCATAATTCATGTTTTAAATCATGATTCAATTCATGATTCATGTTTTAATTCATGATTCATGATTCAATTCATGATTCAATTCATGATTCATGATTCATGATTTAATTCATAATTCATGTTTTAAATCATGATTCAATTCATGATTCATGTTTTAATTCATGATTCATGATTCGATTCATGATTCAATTCATGATTCATGATTTTTTTCATGATTCAATTCATGGTTCATGAATCTTGATTCAATTCATGATTTATTTTATGATTAATGATACGATTCATGATTCATGATTCATGATTCAATTCATGAGTCATGATTCATGATTCGATTCATGATTAAATTCATGATTCATGATTCGATTCATGATTAAATTCATGATTCATGATTTATGATTCAATTCATGATTCATGATTCATAATTCAATTCATGATTCATGATTCATTATTCGATTCATGATTCATGATTCAATTCATGATTCATGATTTAATTCATGATTCATGATTTAATTCATGATTCATGATTCATGATTCGATTCATGATTAAGTTCATGATTCATGATTTATGATTCAATTCATGATTCATGATTTATTTCATGATTCAATTAATGGTTCATGATTCAATGCATGATTCATGATTCGATTCATGATTCATGTTTGAATTCATGATTCAATTCATGATAAATTTCATGATTCATGATTCAATTCATGATTCATGATTCAATTCAGGATTCATGATTTATGATTCATGATTCATGATTCAATTTATGATTCATGATTCGATTCATTATTCATGATTCATGATTCAATTCATGATTCATGATTCAATTCATGATTCATGATTTATGATTCAATTCATGAGTCATGATTCATCATTCGATTCATGATTCATGATTCAATTCAGAATTCAATTAATGATGCGATTCATGATTCATGATTCAATTCTTGATTCATGATTCATGATTCGATTCAAGATTCATGATTAAATTCATGATTCATGATTTATAATTCAATTCATGATTCATGATTTATTTCATGATTCAATTCATGGTTCATGAATCTTGATTCAGCTCATGATTTATTTCATGATTCATGATTTGATTCATGATTCATGATTCAATTCATGAGTCATGATTCATTAATTCGATTCATGATTCATGAATCATGATTCAATTCATGATTTAATTCTTGATTCAATTCATAATTCAATTCATGATTCATGATTCAATTCATAATTCAATTCATGATTCATGATTCAATTCATAATTCATGATTCATGATTCAATTCATGATTCATGATTCAATTCATGATTCATGATTCATGATTTATTTCATGATTCAATTCATGATTCATGATGCAATTCATGATTCATTTTACATGATTCATGATTCGATTCATGATTCATGATTCATGATTCAATTCGTGATTCATGATTCATGATTCGATTCATGATTCATGATTCATGATTTATTTCATGATTCTTGATTCATGATTCAATTCATGATTCATGATTTATTTCATGATTCTTGATTCATGATTCAATTCATGATTCAATTCATGATTCATGATGCAATTCATGATTCATTTTACATGATTCATGATTCGATTCATGATTCATGATTCATGATTCAATTCGTGATTCATGATTCAATGCATGATTCATGATTCAAGATTCGATTCATGATTCAAGATTCAATTCATGATTCATGATTCAATTCATGATTCGAATCATAATTCATGATTCATGATTTGAATCATGATTCATGATTCATGATTCATGATTCGATTCATGATTCATGATTTATGATTCATGATTCATGATTCAATTCATGATTCATGATTTAATTCATGATTCATAATTCATGATTCAATTTATGATTCGATATATGATTCATGATTCAATTTATGATTTATGATTCATGATTCAATTCGTGATTCATGATCCAATTCATGATTCATGATTCATTTCATGATTCATGATTCATGATTCAATTCATGATTTGTGATTCATGATTCAATTCATGATTCATAATTAAATTCATGATTTGTGACTCATGATTCGATTCATGTTTCATGATTCGATTCATGATTCAAGATTCAATTCATGATTCATGATTCATGATTCAATTCATAATTCATGTTTTAAATCATGATTCAATTCATGATTCATGTTTCAATTTATGATTCAATTCTTGATTCAATTCATAATTCAAATCATGATTCATGATTCAATTCATGATTCATTATTCATGATTTAATGCATGATTCATGATTCGATTCATGATTCATGTTTGAATTCATTATTCAATTCATGATTCATTTCATGATTCATGATTCAATTCATGATTCATGATTCAATTCATGATTTATGATTCATAATTCATGATTCATGATTCAATTCATGATTCATGATTCGATTCATGATTCATGATTCATGATTCAAATTATGATTCATGATTCAATTCATGATTCATGATTCATGATTCAATTCATGATTTGTGATTCATGATTCAATTCATTATTCATATTTCAATTCATGATTTCTGATTCATGATTCGATTCATGATTCATAATTTAAAACATGAATTATGAATTCAATCATGAATCATGAATTGAATCTTGAATCATGATTCAATTCATGATTCATGATTAAATTCATAATTCATGTTTTAAATCATGATTCGATTCATGATTCGTGTTTTAATTCATGATTCATGATTTAATTCATGATTCAATTCATGATTCATGATTCAATTCATGATTCATGATTCGATTCATGATTCAATTTATGATTCATGATTCGATTTATGATTCATGATTCAATTCATGATTCATGATTCAATTTATGAATTATGATTCGATTCATGATTCATGATTCAATTCATGATTCATGATTCATAATTCAATTCATGATTCATGATTCATGATTCGATTCAGGATTCATGATTCAATTCATGATTCATGATTCGATTCATGATTCATGATTCATGATTCGATTCATGATTCGATTCATGATTCATGATTCATGACTCAATTCATGATTCATGATTCAATTCATGATTCATGATTTATGATTCATGATTTAATTCATGATTCATTTTATAAATCATGATTCAATTCATGATTCATTATTCAATTCATGATTCATGATTCAATTCATGATTCATGATTCATGATTCATGAATTATGATTCAATTCATGATTCAATTCATGATTCATGATTCAATTCATGATTTAATTCATGATTCATGATTCATGATTCAATTCATGATTCATGATTCGATTCATGATTCATGATTCAATTCTTGATTCATGATTCATGAATCATGATTCAATTCTTGATTCATGATTGAATTCATAATTCATGTTTTAAATCATGATTCAATTCATGATTCATGTTTAAATTCATGATTCATGATTCAATTCATGATTCAATTCATGATTCAATTCGTGATTCATGATTCAATGCATGATTCATGATTCTAGATTCGATTCATGATTCAAGATTCAATTCATGATTCATGATTCATGATTCAATTCATGATTCAAATGATAATTCATGATTCATGATTTGAATCATGATTCATGATTCATGATTCATGATTCCATTCATGATTCATGATTTATGATTCATGATTCATGATTCAATTCATGATTCATGATTTAATTCATGATTCATAATTCATGATTCAATTCATGATTCGATATATGATTCATGATTCAATTTATGATTTATGATTCATGATTCAATTCGTGATTCATGATCCAATTCATGATTCATGATTCATTTCATGATTCATGATTCAATTCATGATTTGTGATTCATGATTCAATTCATGATTCATAATTAAATTCATGATTTGTGACTCATGATTCGATTCATGTTTCATGATTCGATTCATGATTCAAGATTCAATTCATGATTCATGATTCATGATTCAATTCATAATTCATGTTTTAAATCATGATTCAATTCATGATTCATGTTTCAATTTATGATTAAATTCTTGATTCAATTCATAATTCAAATCATGATTCATGATTCAATTCATGATTCAATATTCATGATTTAATGCATGATTCATGATTCATGCTTCAATGCATGATTCATGATTCAATTCATGATTCATGTTTGAATTCATTATTCAATTCATGATTCATTTCATGATTCATGATTCAATTCATGATTCATGATTCAATTCATGATTTATGATTCATAATTCATGATTCATGATTCAATTCATGATTCATGATTCGATTCATGATTCATGATTCGATTCATGATTCATGATTCATGATTCAAATTATGATTCATGATTCAATTCATGATTCATGATTCATGATTCAATTCATGATTCATGATTCAATTCATGATTTGTGATTCATGATTCAATTCATTATTCATAATTCAATTCATGATTTCTGATTCATGATTCGATTCATGATTCATGATTTAAAACATGAATTATGAATTCAATCATGAATCATGAATTGAATCTTGAATCATGATTCAATTCATGATTGAATTCATAATTCATGTTTTAAATCATGATTCGATTCATGATTCATGTTTTAATTCATGATTCATGATTCAATTCATGATTCAATTCATGATTCATGATTCAATTTATGATTCATGATTCGATTCATGATTCAATTCATGATTCATGATTCATGATTCAATTTATGATTCATGATTCATGATTCAACTTATGATTCATGATTCGATTCATGATTCATGATTCAATTCATGATTCATGATTCATAATTCAATTCATGATTCATGATTCATGATTCGATTCAGGATTCATGATTCAATTCATGATTCATGATTTGATTCATGATTCATGATTCATGATTCAATTCATGATTCATGATTCAATTCATGATTCATGATTCATGATTCATGATTTAATTCATGATTCATTTTATAAATCATGATTCAATTCATGATTTATTATTCAATTCATGATTCATGATTCAATTCATGATTCATGATTCATGATTCATGAATTATGATTCAAACATGATTCAATTCATGATTCATGATTCAATTCATGATTTAATTCATGATTCATGATTCATGATTCAATTCATGATTCATGATTCGATTCATGATTCATGATTCAATTCTTGATTCATGATTCATGATTCGATTCATGATTCATGATTCATGATTCAATTCATGATTCATGATTTATGATTCAATTCATGATTCATGATTGAATTCATAATTCATGTTTTAAATCATGATTCAATTCATGATTCATGTTTTAATTCGTGATTCATGATTCAATTCATGATTCAATTCATGAATCATAATTAAATTCATGATTTGTGACTCATGATTCGATTCATGTTTCATGATTCGATTCATGATTCAAGATTCAATTCATGATTCCTGATTCATGATTCAATTCATAATTCATGTTTTAAATCATGATTCAATTCATGATTCATGTTTCAATTTATGATTCAATTCTTGATTCAATTCATAATTCAAATTATGATTCATGATTCAATTCATGATTCAATATTCATGATTTAATGCATGATTCATGATTCATGCTTCAATGCATGATTCATGATTCATAATTCGATTCATGATTCATGTTTGAATTCATTATTCAATTCATGATTCAATGCATGATTCATGATTCAAGATTCGATTCATGATTCAAGATTCAATTCATGATTCATGATTCATGATTCAATTCATGATTCGAATCATAATTCATGATTCATGATTTGAATCATGATTCATGATTCATGATTCATGATTCGATTCATGATTTATGATTCATGATTCATGATTCAATTCATGATCACGATTTAATTCATGATTCATAATTCATGATTCAATTCATGATTCGATATATGATTCATGATTCAATTTATGATTTATGATTCATGATTCAATTCGTGATTCATGATCCAATTCATGATTCATGATTCATGATTCAATTCATGATTTGTGATTCATGATTCAATTCATGATTCATAATTAAATTCATGATTTGTGACTCATGATTCGATTCATGTTTCATGATTCGATTCATGATTCAAGATTCAATTCATGATTCATGATTCATGATTCAATTCATAATTCATGTTTTAAATCATGATTCAATTCATGATTCATGTTTCAATTTATGTTTCAATTCTTGATTCAATTCATAATTCAAATCATGATTCATGATTCAATTCATGATTCATTATTCATGATTTAATGCATGATTCATGATTCATGCCTAAATGCATGATTCATGATTCGATTCATGATTCATGTTTGAATTCATTATTCAATTCATGATTCATTTCATGATTCATGATTCAATTCATGATTCATGATTCAATTCATGATTTATGATTCATAATTCATGATTCATGATTCAATTCATGATTCATGATTCGATTCATGATTCATGATTCATGATTCAAATTATGATTCATGATTCAATTCATGATTCATGATTCATGATTCAATTCATGATCTGTGATTCATGATTCAATTCATTATTCATAATTCAATTCATGATTTCTGATTCATGATTCGATTCATGATTCATGATTTAAAACATGAATTATGAATTCAATCATGAATCATGAATTGAATCTTGAATCATGATTCAATTCATGATTCATGATTGAATTCATAATTCATGTTTTAAATCATGATTCGATTCATGATTCATGTTTTAATTCATGATTCATGATTCAATTCATGATGCAATTCATGATTCATGATTCAATTCATGATTCATGATTCAATTCATGATTCATGATTCGATTCATGATTCATGATTCAATTTATGATTCATGATTCGATTTATGATTCATGATTCAATTCATGATTCATGATTCATGATTCAATTTATGAATTATGATTTGATTCATGATTCATGATTCAATTCATGATTCATGATACATAATTCAATTCATGATTCATGATTCGATTCAGGATTCATGATTCAATTCATGATTCATGATTCGATTCATGATTCATGATTCATGATTCGATTCATGATTCGATTCATGATTCATGATTCAATTTATGATTCATGATTCGATTTATGATTCATGATTCAATTCATGATTCATGATTCATGATTCAATTTATGAATTATGATTTGATTCATGATTCATGATTCAATTCATGATTCATGATACATTATTCAATTCATGATTCATGATTCGATTCAGGATTCATGATTCAATTCATGATTCATGATTCAATTCATGATTCATGATTCATGATTCATTATTTAATTCATGATTCATTTTATAAATCATGATTCAATTCATGATTCATTATTCAATTCATGATTCATGATTCAATTCATGATTCATGATTCATGATTCATGAATTATGATTCAATTCATGATTCAATTCATGATTCAATTCATTATTTAATTCATGATTCATGATTCATGATTCAATTCATGATTCATGATTCGATTCATGATTCATGATTCAATTCTTGATTCATGATTCATGATTCCATTCATGATTCATGATTCATGATTCAATTCATGATTCATGAATTGATTCATGATTCATGATTTGATTCATGATTCATGATTCAATTCTTGATTCATGATTCATGATTCGATTCATGATTCATGATTCATGATTCAATTCATGATTCATGATTTATGATTCAATTCATGATTCATGATTTATGATTCAATTCATGATTCATGATTTATTTCATGATTCTTGATTCATGATTCAATTCATGATTCAATTCATGATTCATGATGCAATTCATGATTCATTTTACATGATTCATGATTCGATTCATGATTCATGATTCATGATTCAATTCGTGATTCAATGCATGATTCATGATTCAAGATTCGATTCATGATTCAAGATTCAAATCATGATTCATGAATTATGATTCAATTCATGATTCGAATCATAATTCATGATTCATGATTTGAATCATGATTCATGATTCATGATTCGATTCATGATTCATGATTTATGATTCATGATTCATGATTCAATTCATGATTCATGATTTAATTCATGATTCATAATTCATGATTCAATTCATGATTCGATATATGATTCATGATTCAATTTATGATTTATGATTCATGATTCAATTTGTGATTCATGATCCAATTCATGATTCATGATTCATTTCATGATTCATGATTCATGATTCAATTCATGATTTGTGATTCATGATTCAATTCATGATTCATAATTAAATTCATGATTTGTGACTCATGATTCGATTCATGTTTCATGATTCGATTCATGATTCAAGATTCAATTCATGATTCATGATTCATGATTCAATTCATAATTCATGTTTTAAATCATGATTCAATTCATGATTCATGTTTCAATTTATGATTCAATTCTTGATTCAATTCATAATTCAAATCATGATTCATGATTCAATTCATGATTCAATATTCATGATTTAATGCATGATTCATGATTCATGCTTCAATGCATGATTCATGATTCATGATTCGATTCATGATTCATGTTTCAATTCATTATTCAATTCATGATTCATTTCATGATTCATGATTCAATTCATGATTCATGATTCAATTTATGATTCATGATTCGATTTATGATTCATGATTCAATTCATGATTCATGATTCATGATTCAATTTATGAATTATGATTTGATTCATGATTCATGATTCAATTCATGATTCATGATACATAATTCAATTCATGATTCATGATTCGATTCAGGATTCATGATTCAATTCATGATTCATGATTCGATTCATGATTCATGATTCATGATTCGATTCATGATTCGATTCATGATTCATGATTCATGATTCAATTCATGATTCATGATTCAATTCATGATTCATGATTCATGATTCATTATTTAATTCATGATTCATTTTATAAATCATGATTCAATTCATGATTCATTATTCAATTCATGATTCATGATTCAATTCATGATTCATGATTCATGATTCATGAATTATGATTCAATTCATGATTCAATTCATGATTCAATTCATTATTTAATTCATGATTCATGATTCATGATTCAATTCATGATTCATGATTCGATTCATGATTCATGATTCAATTCTTGATTCATGATTCATGATTCGATTCATGATTCATGATTCAATTCATGATTCATGAATTGATTCATGATTCATGATTTGATTCATGATTCATGATTCAATTCTTGATTCATGATGCAATTCATGATTCATTTTACATGATTCATGATTCGATTCATGATTCATGATTCATGATTCAATTCGTGATTCATGATTCAATGCATGATTCATGATTCAAGATTCGATTCATGATTCAAGATTCAAATCATGATTCATGATTCATTATTCAATTCATGATTCGAATCATAATTCATGATTCATGATTTGAATCATGATTCATGATTCATGATTCATGATTCGATTCATGATTCATGATTTATGATTCATGATTCATGATTCAATTCATGATTCATGATTTAATTCATGATTCATAATTCATGATTCAATTCATGATTCGATATATGATTCATGATTCAATTTATGATTTATGATTCATGATTCAATTTGTGATTCATGATCCAATTCATGATTCATGATTCATTTCATGATTCATGATTCATGATTCAATTCATGATTTGTGATTCATGATTCAATTCATGATTCATAATTAAATTCATGATTTGTGACTCATGATTCGATTCATGTTTCATGATTCGATTCATGATTCAAGATTCAATTCATGATTCATGATTCATGATTCAATTCATAATTCATGTTTTAAATCATGATTCAATTCATGATTCATGTTTCAATTTATGATTCAATTCTTGATTCAATTCATAATTCAAATCATGATTCATGATTCAATTCAAGATTCAATATTCATGATTTAATGCATGATTCATGATTCATGCTTCAATGCATGATTCATGATTCATGATTCGATTCATGATTCATGTTTCAATTCATTATTCAATTCATGATTCATTTCATGATTCATGATTCAATTCATGATTCATGATTCAATTTATGATTCATGATTCGATTTATGATTCATGATTCAATTCATGATTCATGATTCATGATTCAATTTATGAATTATGATTTGATTCATGATTCATGATTCAATTCATGATTCATGATACATAATTCAATTCATGATTCATGATTCGATTCAGGATTCATGATTCAATTCATGATTCATGATTCGATTCATGATTCATGATTCATGATTCGATTCATGATTCGATTCATGATTCATGATTCATGATTCAATTCATGATTCATGATTCAATTCATGATTCATGATTCATGATTCATTATTTAATTCATGATTCATTTTATAAATCATGATTCAATTCATGATTCATTATTCAATTCATGATTCATGATTCAATTCATGATTCATGATTCATGATTCATGAATTATGATTCAATTCATGATTCAATTCATGATTCAATTCATTATTTAATTCATGATTCATGATTCATGATTCAATTCATGATTCATGATTCGATTCATGATTCATGATTCAATTCTTGATTCATGATTCGATTCATGATTCATGATTCATGATTCAATTCATGATTCATGAATTGATTCATGATTCATGATTTGATTCATGATTCATGATTCAATTCTTGATTCATGATGCAATTCATGATTCATTTTACATGATTCATGATTCGATTCATGATTCATGATTCATGATTCAATTCGTGATTCATGATTCAATGCATGATTCATGATTCAAGATTCGATTCATGATTCAAGATTCAATTCATGATTCATGATTCATGATTCAATTCATGATTCGAATCATAATTCATGATTCATGATTTGAATCATGATTCATGATTCATGATTCATGATTCGATTCATGATTCATGATTTATGATTCATGATTCATGATTCAATTCATGATTCATGATTTAATTCATGATTCATAATTCATGATTCAATTCATGATTCGATATATGATTCATGATTCAATTTATGATTTATGATTCATGATTCAATTCGTGATTCATGATCCAATTCATGATTCATGATTCATTTCATGATTCATGATTCATGATTCAATTCATGATTTGTGATTCATGATTCAATTCATGATTCATAATTAAATTCATGATTTGTGACTCATGATTCGATTCATGTTTCATGATTCGATTCATGATTCAAGATTCAATTCATGATTCATGATTCATGATTCAATTCATAATTCATGTTTTAAATCATGATTCAATTCATGATTCATGTTTCAATTTATGATTCAATTCTTGATTCAATTCATAATTCAAATCATGATTCATGATTCAATTCATGATTCATTATTCATGATTTAATGCATGATTCATGATTCATGCTTCAATGCATGATTCATGATTCGATTCATGATTCATGTTAGAATTCATTATTCAATTCATGATTCATTTCATGATTCATGATTCAATTCATGATTCATGATTCAATTCATGATTTATGATTCATAATTCATGATTCATGATTCAATTCATGATTCATGATTCGATTCATGATTCATGATTCATGATTCAAATTATGATTCATGATTCAATTCATGATTCATGATTCAATTCATGATTTGTGATTCATGATTCAATTCATGATTCATAATTCAATTCATGATTTCTGATTCATGATTCGATTCATGATTTAAAACATGAATTATGAATTCAATCATGAATCATGAATTGAATCTTGAATCATGATTCAATTCATGATTCATGATTCGATTCATGATTCAATTCATGATTCTTGATTCATGATTCAATTTATGATTCATGATTCATGATTCAACTTATGATTCATGATTCGATTCATGATTCATGATTCAATTCATGATTCATGATTCATAATTCAATTCATGATTCATGATTCATGATTCGATTCAGGATTCATGATTCAATTCATGATTCATGATTCGATTCATGATTCATGATTCGATTCATGATTCGATTCATGATTCATGATTCATGATTCAATTCATGATTCATGATTCAATTCATGATTCATGATTCATGATTCATGATTTAATTCATGATTCATTTTATAAATCATGATTCAATTCATGATTCATTATTCAATTCATGATTCATGATTCAATTCATGATTCATGATTCATGAATTATGATTCAATTCATGATTCAATTCATGATTCATGATTCAATTCATGATTCATGATTCATGATTCAATTCATGATTCATGAATCAATTCATGATTCATGATTCAGTTCTTGATTCATGATTCATGATTCGATTCATGATTCATGATTCATGATTCAATTCATGATTCATGATTTATGATTCAATTCATGATTCATGATTTATGATTCAATTCATGATTCATGATTGAATTCATAATTCATGTTTTAAATCATGATTCAATCCATGATTCATGTTTTAATTCGTGATTCATGATTCAATTCATGATTCAATTCATGATTCATAATTAAATTCATGATTTGTGACTCATGATTCGATTCATGTTTCATGATTCGATTCATGATTCAAGATTCAATTCATGATTCATGATTCAATTCATAATTCATGTTTTAAATCATGATTCAATTCATGATTCATGTTTCAATTTATGATTCAATTCTTGATTCAATTCATAATTCAAATTATGATTCATGATTCAATTCATGATTCAATATTCATGATTTAATGCATGATTCATGATTCATGCTTCAATGCATGATTCATGATTCATAATTCGATTCATGATTCATGTTTGGATTCATTATTCAATTCATGATTCAATGCATGATTCATGATTCAAGATTCGATTCATGATTCAAGATTCAATTCATGATTCATGATTCATGATTCAATTCATGATTCGAATCATAATTCATGATTCATGATTTGAATCATGATTCATGATTCATGATTCATGATTCGATTCATGATTTATGATTCATGATTCATGATTCAATTCATGATCACGATTTAATTCATGATTCATAATTCATGATTCAATTCATGATTCGATATATGATTCATGATTCAATTTATGATTTATGATTCATGATTCAATTCGTGATTCATGATCCAATTCATGATTCATGATTCATGATTCAATTCATGATTTGTGATTCATGATTCAATTCATGATTCATAATTAAATTCATGATTTGTGACTCATGATTCGATTCATGTTTCATGATTCGATTCATGATTCAAGATTCAATTCATGATTCATGATTCATGATTCAATTCATAATTCATGTTTTAAATCATGATTCAATTCATGATTCATGTTTCAATTTATGTTTCAATTCTTGATTCAATTCATAATTCAAATCATGATTCATGATTCAATTCATGATTCATTATTCATGATTTAATGCATGATTCATGATTCATGCCTAAATGCATGATTCATGATTCGATTCATGATTCATGTTTGAATTCATTATTCAATTCATGATTCATTTCATGATTCATGATTCAATTCATGATTCATGATTCAATTCATGATTTATGATTCATAATTCATGATTCATGATTCAATTCATGATTCATGATTCGATTCATGATTCATGATTCATGATTCAAATTATGATTCATGATTCAATTCATGATTCATGATTCATGATTCAATTCATGATCTGTGATTCATGATTCAATTCATTATTCATAATTCAATTCATGATTTCTGATTCATGATTCGATTCATGATTCATGATTTAAAACATGAATTATGAATTCAATCATGAATCATGAATTGAATCTTGAATCATGATTCAATTCATGATTCATGATTGAATTCATAATTCATGTTTTAAATCATGATTCGATTCATGATTCATGTTTTAATTCATGATTCATGATTCAATTCATGATTCAATTCATGATTCATGATTCAATTCATGATTCATGATTCAATTCATGATTCATGATTCGATTCATGATTCATGATTCAATTTATGATTCATGATTCGATTTATGATTCATGATTCAATTCATGATTCATGATTCATGATTCAATTTATGAATTATGATTTGATTCATGATTCATGATTCAATTCATGATTCATGATACATAATTCAATTCATGATTCATGATTCGATTCAGGATTCATGATTCAATTCATGATTCATGATTCGATTCATGATTCATGATTCATGATTCGATTCATGATTCGATTCATGATTCATGATTCAATTTATGATTCATGATTCGATTTATGATTCATGATTCAATTCATGATTCATGATTCATGATTCAATTTATGAATTATGATTTGATTCATGATTCATGATTCAATTCATGATTCATGATACATAATTCAATTCATGATTCATGATTCGATTCAGGATTCATGATTCAATTCATGATTCATGATTCAATTCATGATTCATGATTCATGATTCATTATTTAATTCATGATTCATTTTATAAATCATGATTCAATTCATGATTCATTATTCAATTCATGATTCATGATTCAATTCATGATTCATGATTCATGATTCATGAATTATGATTCAATTCATGATTCAATTCATGATTCAATTCATTATTTAATTCATGATTCATGATTCATGATTCAATTCATGATTCATGATTCGATTCATGATTCATGATTCAATTCTTGATTCATGATTCATGATTCGATTCATGATTCATGATTCATGATTCAATTCATGATTCATGAATTGATTCATGATTCATGATTTGATTCATGATTCATGATTCAATTCTTGATTCATGATTCATGATTCGATTCATGATTCATGATTCATGATTCAATTCATGATTCATGATTTATGATTCAATTCATGATTCATGATTTATTTCATGATTCTTGATTCATGATTCAATTCATGATTCAATTCATGATTCATGATGCAATTCATGATTCATTTTACATGATTCATGATTCGATTCATGATTCATGATTCATGATTCAATTCGTGATTCATGATTCAATGCATGATTCATGATTCAAGATTCGATTCATGATTCAAGATTCAAATCATGATTCATGATTCATGATTCAATTCATGATTCGAATCATAATTCATGATTCATGATTTGAATCATGATTCATGATTCATGATTCGATTCATGATTCATGATTTATGATTCATGATTCATGATTCAATTCATGATTCATGATTTAATTCATGATTCATAATTCATGATTCAATTCATGATTCGATATATGATTCATGATTCAATTTATGATTTATGATTCATGATTCAATTCGTGATTCATGATCCAATTCATGATTCATGATTCATTTCATGATTCATGATTCATGATTCAATTCATGATTTGTGATTCATGATTCAATTCATGATTCATAATTAAATTCATGATTTGTGACTCATGATTCGATTCATGTTTCATGATTCGATTCATGATTCAAGATTCAATTCATGATTCATGATTCATGATTCAATTCATAATTCATGTTTTAAATCATGATTCAATTCATGATTCATGTTTCAATTTATGATTCAATTCTTGATTCAATTCATAATTCAATTCATGATTCAATATTCATGATTTAATGCATGATTCATGATTCGATTCATGATTCATGTTTCAATTCATTATTCAATTCATGATTCATTTCATGATTCATGATTCAATTCATGATTCAAGATTCAATTCATGATTCATGATTCATGATTCAATTCATAATTCATGTTTTAAATCATGATTCAATTCATGATTCATGTTTCAATTTATGATTCAATTCTTGATTCAATTCATAATTCAAATCATGATTCATGATTCAATTCATGATTCAATATTCATGATTTAATGCATGATTCATGATTCATGCTTCAATGCATGATTCATGATTCATGATTCGATTCATGATTCATGTTTCAATTCATTATTCAATTCATGATTCATTTCATGATTCATGATTCAATTCATGATTCATGATTCAATTTATGATTCATGATTCGATTTATGATTCATGATTCAATTCATGATTCAATTTATGAATTATGATTTGATTCATGATTCATGATTCAATTCATGATTCATGATACATAACTCAATTCATGATTCATGATTCGATTCAGGATTCATGATTCAATTCATGATTCATGATTCGATTCATGATTCATGATTCATGATTCGATTCATGATTCGATTCATGATTCATGATTCATGATTCAATTCATGATTCATGATTCAATTCATGATTCATGATTCATGATTCATTATTTAATTCATGATTCATTTTATAAATCATGATTCAATTCATGATTCATTATTCAATTCATGATTCATGATTCAATTCATGATTCATGATTCATGAATTATGATTCAATTCATGATTCAATTCATGATTCAATTCATTATTTAATTCATGATTCATGATTCATGATTCAATTCATGATTCATGATTCGATTCATGATTCATGATTCAATTCTTGATTCATGATTCATGATTCGATTCATGATTCATGATTCATGATTCAATTCATGATTCATGAATTGATTCATGATTCATGATTTGATTCATGATTCATGATTCAATTCTTGATTCATGATTCGATTCATGATTCATGATTCATGATTCAATTCATGATTCATGATTTATGATTCAATTCATGATTCATGATTTATTTCATGATTCTTGATTCATGATTCAATTCATGATTCAATTCATGATTCATGATGCAATTCATGATTCATTTTACATGATTCATGATTCGATTCATGATTCATGATTCATGATTCAATTCGTGATTCATGATTCAATGCATGATTCATGATTCAAGATTCGATTCATGATTCAAGATTCAAATCATGATTCATGATTCATGATTCAATTCATGATTCGAATCATAATTCATGATTCATGATTTGAATCATGATTCATGATTCATGATTCGATTCATGATTCATGATTTATGATTCATGATTCATGATTCAATTCATGATTCATGATTTAATTCATGATTTATAATTCATGATTTAATTCATGATTCGATATATGATTCATGATTCAATTTATGATTTATGATTCATGATTCAATTCGTGATTCATGATCCAATTCATGATTCATGATTCATTTCATGATTCATGATTAATGATTCAATTCATGATTTGTGATTCATGATTCAATTCATGATTCATAATTAAATTCATGATTTGTGACTCATGATTCGATTCATGTTTCATGATTCGATTCATGATTCAAGATTCAATTCATGATTCATGATTCATGATTCAATTCATAATTCATGTTTTAAATCATGATTCAATTCATGATTCATGTTTCAATTTATGATTCAATTCTTGATTCAATTCATAATTCAATTCATGATTCAATATTCATGATTTAATGCATGATTCATGATTCGATTCATGATTCATGTTTCAATTCATTATTCAATTCATGATTCATTTCATGATTCATGATTCAATTCATGATTCATGATTCAATTCATGATTTATGATTCATAATTCATGATTCATGATTCAATTCATGATTCGATTCATGATTCATGATTCATGATTCAAATTATGATTCATGATTCAATTCATGATTCATGATTCATGATTCAATTCATGATTCATGATTCATGATTCAATTCATGATTTGTGATTCATGATTCAATTCATTATTCATAATTCAATTCATGATTTCTGATTCATGATTCGATTCATGATTCATGATTTAAAACATGAATTATGAATTCAATCATGAATCATGAATTGAATCTTGAATCATGATTCAATTCATGATTCATGATTGAATTCATAATTCATGTTTTAAATCATGATTCGATTCATGATTCATGTTTTAATTCATGATTCATGATTCAATTCATGATTCAATTCATGATTCATGATTCATGATTCGATTCATGATTCAATTCATGATTCATGATTCATGATTCAATTTATGATTCATGATTCATGATTCAACTTATTATTCATGATTCGATTCATGATTCATGATTCAATTCATGATTTATGATTCATAATTCAATTCATGATTCATGATTCATGATTCGATTCAGGATTCATGATTCAATTCATGATTCATGATTCGATTCATGATTCATGATTCATGATTCGATTCATGATTCAATTCATGATTCATGATTCAATTCATGATCATGATTCATGATTCATGATTTAATTCATGATTCATTTTATAAATCATGATTCAATTCATGATTCATTATTCAATTCATGATTCATGATTCAATTCATGATTCATGATTCATGAATTATGATTCAATTCATGATTCAATTCATGATTCATGATTCAATTCATGATTTAATTCATGATTCATGATTCATGATTCAATTCATGATTCATGATTCGATTCATGATTCATGATTCAATTCTTGATTCATGATTCATGATTCATGATTCAATTCATGATTCATGATTTATGATTCAATTCATGATT
Organism: Mixophyes australis; assembly: GCA_036250195.1. Classification (NCBI taxonomy): domain Eukaryota; kingdom Metazoa; phylum Chordata; class Amphibia; order Anura; family Limnodynastidae; genus Mixophyes; species Mixophyes australis. Next base: position 209,870,659 of record JAVHZZ010000004.1, on the reverse strand, counting down.
CATGATTGAATTCATAATTCATGTTTTAAATCATGATTCAATTCATGATTCATGTTTCAATTCGTGATTCATGATTCAATTCATGATTCAATTCATGATTCATAATTAAATTCATGATTTGTGACTCATGATTCGATTCATGTTTCATGATTCGATTCATGATTCAAGATTCAATTCATGATTCATGATTCATGATTCAATTCATAATTCATGTTTTAAATCATGATTCAATTCATGATTCATGTTTCAATTTATGATTCAATTCTTGATTCAATTCATAATTCAAATCATGATTCATGATTCAATTCATGATTCAATATTCATGATTTAATGCATGATTCATGATTCATGATTCGATTCATGATTCATGTTTGAATTCATTATTCAATTCATGATTCAATGCATGATTCATGATTCAAGATTCGATTCATGATTCAAGATTCAATTCATGATTCATGATTCATGATTCAATTCATGATTCGAATCATAATTCCTGATTCATGATTTGAATCATGATTCATGATTCATGATTCATGATTCGATTCATGATTCATGATTTATGATTCATGATTCATGATTCAATTCATGATTCATGATTTAATTCATGATTCATAATTCATGATTCAATTCATGATTCGATATATGATTCATGATTCAATTTATGATTTATGATTCATGATTCAATTCGTGATTCATGATCCAATTCATGATTCATGATTCATTTCATGATTCATGATTCATGATTCAATTCATGATTTATGATTCATGATTCAATTCATGATTCATAATTAAATTCATGATTTGTGACTCATGATTCGATTCATGTTTCATGATTCGATTCATGATTCAAGATTCAATTCATGATTCATGATTCATGATTCAATTCATAATTCATGTTTTAAATCATGATTCAATTCATGATTCATGTTTCAATTTATGATTCAATTATTGATTCAATTCATAATTCAAATCATGATTCATGATTCAATTCATGATTCATTATTCATGATTTAATGCATGATTCATGATTCGATTCATGTTTGAATTCATTATTCAATTCATGATTCATTTCATGATTCATGATTCAATTCATGATTCATGATTCAATTCATGATTTATGATTCATAATTCATGATCCATGATTCAATTCATGATTCATGATTCGATTCATGATTCATGATTCATGATTCAAATTATGATTCATGATTCAATTCATGATTCATGATTCATGATTCAATTCATGATTTGTGATTCATGATTCAATTCATTATTCATAATTCAATTCATGATTTCTGATTCATGATTCGATTCATGATTCATGATTTAAAACATGAATTATGAATTCAATCATGAATCATGAATTGAATCTTGAATCATGATTCAATTCATGATTCATGATTGAATTCATAATACATGTTTTAAATCATGATTCGATTCATGATTCATGTTTTAATTCATGATTCATGATTCAATTCATGATTCAATTCATGATTCATGATTCAATTCATGATTCATTATTCGATTCATGATTCATGATTCAATTCATGATTCATGATTCAATTTATGAATTATGATTTGATTCATGATTCATGATTCAATTCATGATTCATGATACATAATTCAATTCATGATTCATGATTCGATTCAGGATTCATGATTCAATTCATGATTCATGATTCGATTCATGATTCATGATTCATGATTCGATTCATGATTCGATTCATGATTCATGATTATATTCATGATTCATGATTCAATTCATGATTCATGATTCATGATTCATGATTTAATTCATGATTCATTTGATAAATCATGATTCAATTCATGATTCATTATTCAATTCATGATTCATGATTCAATTCATGATTCATGATTCATGATTCAAATCATGATTCAAATCATAATTCATGATTCATGATTTGAATCATGATTCATGATTCATGATTCATGATTCGATTCATGATTCATGATTTATGATTCATGAGTCATGATTCAATTCATGATTTATGATTTAATTCATGATTCATAATTCATGATTCAATTCATGATTCGATATATGATTCATGATTTAATTTATGATTTATGATTCATGATTCAATTCGTGATTCATGATCCAATTCATGATTCATGATTCATTTCATGATTCATGATTCAATTCATGATTTGTGATTCATGACTCAATTCATGATTCATAATTAAATTCATGATTTGTGACTCATGATTCGATTTATGTTTCATGATTCGATTCATGATTCAAGATTCAATTCATGATTCATGATTCATGATTCAATTCATAATTCATGTTTTAAATCATGATTCAATTCATGATTCATGTTTCAATTTATGATTCAATTCTTGATTCAATTCATAATTCAAATCATGATTCATGATTCAATTCATGATTCAATATTCATGATTTAATGCATGATTCATGATTCATGCTTCAATGCATGATTCATTATTCATGATTCGATTCATGATTCATGTTTGAATTCATTATTCAATTCATGATTCATTTCATGATTCATGATTCAATTCATGATTCATGATTCAATTCATGATTTATGATTCATAATTCATGATTCATGATTCAATTCATGATTCATGATTCGATTCATGATTCATGATTCGATTCATGATTCATGATTCATGATTCAAATTATGATTCATGATTCAATTCATGATTCATGATTCATGATTCAATTCATGATTTGTGATTCATGATTCAATTCATTATTCATAATTCAATTCATGATTTCTAATTCATGATTCGATTCATGATTCCTGATTTAAAACATGAATTATGAATTCAATCATGAATCATGAATTGAATCTTGAATCATGATTCAATTCATGATTCATGATTGAATTTATAATTCATGTTTTAAATCATGATTCGATTCATGATTTATGTTTTAATTCATGATTCATGATTCAATTCATGATTCAATTCATGATTCATGATTCAATTCATGATTCATGATTCGATTCATGATTCAATTCATGATTCATGATTCATGATTCAATTTATGATTCATGATTCATGATTCGATTCATGATTCATGATTCAATTCTTGATTCATGATTCATGATTCGATTCATGATTCATGATTCATGATTCAATTCATGATTCATGATTTATGATTCAATTCATGATTCATGATTGAAATCATAATTCATGTTTTAAATCATGATTCAATTCATGATTCATGTTTTAATTCATGATTCATGATTCAATTCATGATTCAATTCATGATTCAATTCATGATTCATGATACATAATTCAATTCATGATTCATGATTCATGATTCGATTCAGGATTCATGATTCAATTCATGATTCATGATTCGATTCATGATTCATGATTTAATTCATGATTCATGATTCATGAATTATGATTCAATTCATGATTCAATTCATGATTCATGATTCAATTCATTATTTAATTCATGATTCATGATTCATGATAAAATTCATGATTCATGATTCGATTCATGATTCATGATTCAATTCTTGATTCATGATTTATGATTCGATTCATGATTCATGATTCATTTCATGATTCATGATTAAATTCATAATTCATGTTTTAAATCATGATTCAATTCATGATTCATGTTTTAATTCATGATTCATGATTCAATTCATGATTCAATTCATGATTCAATTCGTGATTCATGATTCAATGCATGATTCATGATTCTAGATTCGATTCATGATTCAAGATTCAATTCATGATTCAATTCATGATTCGAATCATAATTCATAATTCATGATTTGAATCATGATTCATGATTCATGATTCATGATTCGATTCATGATTCATGATTCATGATTCGATTCATGATTCATGATTTATGATTCATGATTCATGATTCAATTCATGATTCATGATTTAATTCATGATTCATAATTCATGATTCAATTCATGATTCGATATATGATTCATGATTTAATTTATGATTTATGATTCATGATTCAATTCGTGATTCATGATCCAATTCATGATTCATGATTCATAATTCATGATTCAATTCATGATTCGATATATGATTCATGATTTAATTTATGATTTATGATTCATGATTCAATTCGTGATTCATGATCCAATTCATGATTCATGATTCATTTCATGATTCATGATTCAATTCATGATTTGTGATTCATGACTCAATTCATGATTCATAATTAAATTCATGATTTGTGACTCATGATTCGATTTATGTTTCATGATTCGATTCATGATTCAAGATTCAATTCATGATTCATGATTCATGATTCAATTCATAATTCATGTTTTAAATCATGATTCAATTCATGATTCATGTTTCAATTTATGATTCAATTCTTGATTCAATTCATAATTCAAATCATGATTCATGATTCAATTCATGATTCAATATTCATGATTTAATGCATGATTCATGATTCATGCTTCAATGCATGATTCATTATTCATGATTCGATTCATGATTCATGTTTGAATTCATTATTCAATTCATGATTCATTTCATGATTCATGATTCAATTCATGATTCATGATTCAATTCATGATTTATGATTCATAATTCATGATTCATGATTCAATTCATGATTCATGATTCGATTCATGATTCATGATTCGATTCATGATTCATGATTCATGATTCAAATTATGATTCATGATTCAATTCATGATTCATGATTCATGATTCAATTCATGATTTGTGATTCATGATTCAATTCATTATTCATAATTCAATTCATGATTTCTAATTCATGATTCGATTCATGATTCATGATTTAAAACATGAATTATGAATTTAATCATGAATCATGAATTGAATCTTGAATCATGATTCAATTCATGATTCATGATTGAATTTATAATTCATGTTTTAAATCATGATTCGATTCATGATTTATGTTTTAATTCATGATTCATGATTCAATTCATGATTCAATTCATGATTCATGATTCAATTCATGATTCATGATTCGATTCATGATTCAATTCATGATTCATGATTCATGATTCAATTTATGATTCATGATTCATGATTCGATTCATGATTCATGATTCAATTCTTGATTCATGATTCATGATTCGATTCATGATTCATGATTCATGATTCAATTCATGATTCATGATTTATGATTCAATTCATGATTCATGATTGAAATCATAATTCATGTTTTAAATCATGATTCAATTCATGATTCATGTTTTAATTCATGATTCATGATTCAATTCATGATTCAATTCATGATTCAATTCATGATTCATGATACATAATTCAATTCATGATTCATGATTCATGATTCGATTCAGGATTCATGATTCAATTCATGATTCATGATTCGATTCATGATTCATGATTTAATTCATGATTCATGATTCATGAATTATGATTCAATTCATGATTCAATTCATGATTCATGATTCAATTCATTATTTAATTCATGATTCATGATTCATGATAAAATTCATGATTCATGATTCGATTCATGATTCATGATTCAATTCTTGATTCATGATTTATGATTCGATTCATGATTCATGATTCATTTCATGATTCATGATTAAATTCATAATTCATGTTTTAAATCATGATTCAATTCATGATTCATGTTTTAATTCATGATTCATGATTCAATTCATGATTCAATTCATGATTCAATTCGTGATTCATGATTCAATGCATGATTCATGATTCTAGATTCGATTCATGATTCAAGATTCAATTCATGATTCAATTCATGATTCGAATCATAATTCATAATTCATGATTTGAATCATGATTCATGATTCATGATTCATGATTCGATTCATGATTCATGATTTATGATTCATGATTCATGATTCAATTCATGATTCATGATTTAATTCATGATTCATAATTCATGATTCAATTCATGATTCGATATATGATTCATGATTTAATTTATGATTTATGATTCATGATTCAATTCGTGATTCATGATCCAATTCATGATTCATGATTCATAATTCATGATTCAATTCATGATTCGATATATGATTCATGATTTAATTTATGATTTATGATTCATGATTCAATTCGTGATTCATGATCCAATTCATGATTCATGATTCATTTCATGATTCATGATTCAATTCATGATTTGTGATTCATGACTCAATTCATGATTCATAATTAAATTCATGATTTGTGACTCATGATTCGATTTATGTTTCATGATTCGATTCATGATTCATGATTCATGATTCGATTCATGATTCATGTTTGAATTCATTATTCAATTCATGATTCATTTCATGATTCATGATTCAATTCATGATTCATGATTCAATTCATGATTTATGATTCATAATTCATGATTCATGATTCAATTCATGATTCATGATTCGATTCATGATTCATGATTCGATTCATGATTCATGATTCATGATTCAAATTATGATTCATGATTCAATTCATGATTCATGATTCATGATTCAATTCATGATTTGTGATTCATGATTCAATTCATTATTCATAATTCAATTCATGATTTCTGATTCATGATTCGATTCATGATTCATAATTTAAAACATGAATTATGAATTCAATCATGAATCATGAATTGAATCTTGAATCATGATTCAATTCATGATTCATGATTGAATTCATAATTCATGTTTTAAATCATGATTGATTCATGATTCATGATACGATTCATGATTCATGTTTGAATTCATGATTCAATTCATGATACATTTCATGATTCATGATTCAATTCATGATTCATGATTCAATTCAGGATTCATGATTCATGATTCATGATTCATGATTCAATTTATGATTCATGATTCGATTCATTATTTATGATTCATGATTCAATTCATGACTCATGATTCAATTCATGAGTCATGATTCATGATTCGATTCATGATTCATGATTCAATTCATAATTCAATTCATGATTCATGATGCGATTCATGATTCATGATTGAATTCTTGATTCATGATTCATGATTCGATTCAAGATTCATGATTAAATTCATGATTCAGGATTTATGATTCAATTCATGATTCATGATTTATTTCATGATTCAATTCATGGTTCATAAATCTTGATTCAATTCATGATTTATTTCATGATTCATGATTTAATTTATGATTCATGATTCATGATTCAATTCATGATTAATGAATCATGATTCGATTTATAAATTCATGTTTCAATTCATGATTCGATTTATGATTCATGATTCAATTCATGATTCATGATTAAATTCATGATTCATGATTCAATTCATGATTCATGATTCAATTCATGAGTCATGATTCATTATTCAATTCATGATTCATGATTCGATTCATGATTCATGATTCAATTCATAATTCAATTCATGATTCATGATGCGATTCATGATTCATGATTCAATTCTTGATTCATGATTCATGATTCGATTCATGATTAAATTCATGATTCATGATTTATGATTCAATTCATGATTCATGATTTAGTTCATGATTCAATTCATTTTTCATGAATCTTGATTCAATTCATGATTTATTTCATGATTCATGATTCGATTCATGATTCATGATTCATGATTAAATTCATGATTTATGATTCAATTCATGATTCATGATTCATGATTCAATTCATGATTCATGATTCATAATTCATGATTCAATTCATGATTCATGATTCGATTCATGATTCATGATTCAATTCATAATTCAATTCATGATTCATGATTCAATTCATGATTCATGATTCATTATTCAATTCATGATTCATGATTCATGATTCATGTTTCAATTCATGATTCAATTCATGATTCAATTCATGATTCAATTCATGATTCATGATTCATGATTCAATTTATCATTCATGATTCATGATTCAATTAATGATTCATGATTCAAGATTCAATTCATGATTCATGATCCAATTATTGATTCATGATACATGATTCATGATTCGATTCATGATTCATGATTCATGATTCAATTCATGATTCATGGTTTAATTCATGAATCATGATTCATGATTCAATTCATGATTCATGATTCGATTTAAGATTCAAGATTAAATTCATGATTCATGATTTATGATTCAATTCATGATTCATGATTTATTTTATGATTCAATTCATGGTTCATAAATCTTGATTCAATTCATGATTTATTTCATGATATATGATTCGATTCATGATTCATGATTCATGATTCAATTCATGATTCATGATTTAATTTGATTCATGATTCATGATTCAATTCATGATTCATGTTTCAATTCATGATTCGATTTATGATTCATGATTCAATTCATGATTCATGATTCATGATTCAATTCGTAATTCATGATTCAATTCATGATTCATGATTTATTCCATGATTTATGATTCATGATTTATTTCATGATTCAATTTATGATTCATGATTCATGATTTATTCCATGATTTATGATTCATGATTTATTTCATGATTCAATTTATGATTCATGATTCAATTCATGATTCATAATTCAATTCATGATTCATGATTCGATTCAGGATTCATGATTTAATTCATGATTCATGATTCAATTCATGATTCATGATTCGATTCATGATTCATGATTCGATTCATGATTCATGATTCATGATTAAATTCATGATTTATGATTCAATTCATGATTCATGATTCAATTCATGATTCATGATTCATAATTCATGATTCAATTCATGATTCATGATTCGATTCATGATTCATGATTCAATTCATAATTCAATTCATGATTCATGATGCGATTCATGATTCATGATTCAATTCTTGATTCATGATTCATGATTCGATTCATGATTAAATTCATGATTCATGATTTATGATTCAATTCATGATTCATGATTTATTTCATGATTCAATTCATGGTTCATGATTCAATGCATGATTCATGATTCGATTCATGATTCATGTTTGAATTCATGATTCAATTCATGATACATTTCATGATTCATGATTCAATTCATGATTCATGATTCAATTCAGGATTCATGATTCATGATTCATTATTCATGATTCAATTTATGATTCATGATTCGATTCATTATTCATGATTCATGATTCAATTCATGACTCATGATTCGATTCATTATTCATGATTCATGATTCAATTCATGACTCATGATTCAATTCATGAGTCATGATTCATGATTCGATTCATGATTCATGATTCAATTCATAATTCAATTCATGATTCATGATGCGATTCATGATTCATGATTGAATTCTTGATTCATGATTCATGATTCGATTCAAGATCCATGATTAAATTCATGATTCAGGATTTATGATTCAATTCATGATTCATGATTTATTTCATGATTCAATTCATGGTTCATAAATCTTGATGCAATTCATAATTTATTATTCGATTCATGATTAATGATTCATGATTCAATTCATGATTCATGATTTAATTTATGATTCATGATTCATGATTCAATTCATGATTAATGAATCATGATTTGATTTATAAATTCATGTTTCAATTCATGATTCGATTTATGATTCATGATTCAATTCATGATTCATGATTAAATTCATGATTCATGATTCAATTCATGATTCATGATTCAATTCATGAGTCATGATTCATTATTCAATTCATGATTCATGATTCGATTCATGATTCATGATTCAATTCATAATTCAATTCATGATTCATGATTCAATTCATGATTCATGATTCAATTCACGAGTCATGATTCATTATTCAATTCATGATTCATGATTCGATTCATGATTCATGATTCAATTCATTTTTCAATTCATGATTCATGATGCGATTCATGATTCATGATTCAATTCTTGATTCATGATTCATGATTCGATTCATGAGTCATGATTCATTAATTCGATTCATGATTCATGAATCATGATTCAATTCATGATTTAATTCTTGATTCAATTCATAATTCAATTCATGATTCATGATTCAATTCATAATTCATGATTCATGATTCAATTCATGATTCATGATTTAATTCATGATTCATGATTCATGATTCAATTCATGATTCATGATTTAATTCATGATTCATGATTCAATTCATGATTCATGATTAAATTCATGATTCATGATTCCTGATTTAATTCATGATTCATGAATCATGATTCGATTCATGATTCATGTTTCAATTCATGATTCAATTCATGATTCAATTTATGATTCATTTCATGAATCATAATTCATCATTCAATTCATGATTCATGATTCGATTCATGAATTATGATTAAATTCATGATTCATGAATTATGAATAAATTCATGATTCATGATTTATTTCATGATTCAATTCATGGTTCATGAATCTTGATTCAATTCATGATTTATTTCATGATTCATGATTCGATTCATGATTTATGATTCATGATTCAATTCATGAGTTATGATTCATGATTCGATTCATGATTCATGATTCAATTTGAAATTCACTTCATGATTCACGATGCGATTCATAATTCATGATGCGATTCATGATTCATGATGCGATTCATGACTCATGAATCATGATTCAATTCATGATTCATGAATCATGATTCGATTCATGATTCATGTTTCAATTAATGATTCAATTCTTGATTCAATTCATAATTCAATTCATGATTCATGATTCAATTCATGATTCATGATTCATGATTCAATTCATGATTCATGATTCAATTCATGATTCATGATTCATGATTCAATGCATGATTCATGCTTCAATGCATGATTTATGATTCATGATTCGATTCATGATTCATGTTTAAATTCATGATTCAATTCATGATTCATTTCATGATTCATGATTCAATTCATGATTCATGATTCAATTCATGATTCATGATTCAATTCATGATTTATGATTAATAATTCATGATTCATGATTCAATTCATGATTCATGATTCGATTCATGATTCATGATTCAAATTATGATTCATGATTAAATTCATGATTCATGATTCATGATTCAATTCATGATTCATGATTCAATTCATGATTCATGATTCAATTCATGATTTATGATTAATAATTCATGATTCATGATTCAATTCATGATTCATGATTCAATTTATGATTCATGATTCATTTCATGATTTATGATTCAATTCATGATTCATGATTCATGATTTTATTAATGATTCATGATTCATTTTATGATTCATGATTCATGATTCAATTCATGATTTCTGATTCATGATTGAATTCATGATTTATACTTCAATTCATGATTTCTGATTCATAATTCAATTCATGATTCATGATTCAATTCATGATTCATGATTCAAATCATGATTCAAGATTCAATTCATGATTCATGATTGAATTCATAATTCATTTTTTAAATCATGATTCAATTCATTATTCATGATTCGATTCATGATTCAATTCATGATTTATGATTCATGATTCAATTCATAATTCATGTTTTAAATCATGATTCAATTCATGATTCATGTTTTAATTCATGATTCATGATTCAATTCATTATTTAATTCATGATTCAATTCATGATTCATGATTCGATTCATGATTCAATTCATGATTCATGATTCAAATCATGATTCATGATTCGATTCATGATTCATGATTCAATTCTTGATTCATGATTCATGATTCGATTCATGATTCATGATTCATGATTCAATTCATGATTCATGATTTATGATTCAATTCATGATTCATGATTTATTTCATGATTCTTGATTCATGATTCAATTCATAATTCAATTCATGATTCATGATGCAATTCATGATTCATTTTTCATGATTCATGATTCGGTTCATGATTCATGATTCATGATTCAATTCGTGATTCATGATTCAATGCATGATTCATGATTCAAGATTCGATTCATGATTCTTGATTCAATTCATGATTCATGATTCATGATTCAATTCATGATTCGAATCATAATTCATGATTCATGATTCGAATCATGATTCATGATTCATGATTCGAATCATGATTCATGATTCATGATTCATGATTCGATTCATGATTCATGATTCGAATCATGATTTCATGATTCATGATTTGATTCATGATTCATGATTTATGATTCATGATTCATGATTCAATTCATGATTCATGATTTAATTCATGATTCATGATTCATGATTCAATTCATGATTCGATATATGATTCATGATTCAATTCATGATTTATGATTCATGATTCAATTCGTGATTCATGATCCAATTCATGATTCATGATTCATTTCATAATTCATGATTCATGATTCAATTCATGATTTGTGATTCATGATTCAATTCATGATTCATAATTAAATTCATGATTTGTGACTCATGATTCGATTCATGTTTCATGATTCGATTCATGATTCAAGATTCAATTCATGATTCATGATTCATGATTCAATTCATAATTCATGTTTTAAATCATGATTCAATTCATGATTCATGTTTCAATTTATGATTCAATTCTTGATTCAATTCATAATTCAATTCATGATTCATGATTCAATTCATGATTTGTGATTCATGATTCAATTCATGATTATGATTCGATTCATGATTCTTGATTCAAATCATGATTCATGATTCGATTCAGAATTCATGATTCATGATTTGATTCATGTTTCAAGATTCAATTCATAATTCATGTTTTAAATCATGATTTAATTCACAATTCATGTTTTAAATCATGATTCTACTCAATTCATGTTTTAATTCATGATTCATGATTAAATTCATGATCCAATTCATGATTCATGATTCAATTCATGATTAATAATTCATGATTCATGATTCAATTCATGATTCATGATTCGATTCATGATTCATGATTCGATTCATGATTCATGATTCGATTCATGATTCATGATTCGATTCATGATTTATGATTGAAATTATGATTCATGAATAAATTCATGATTCATGATTCATGATTTAATTCATGATTCATGATTCAATTTATGATTCATGATTCATTTAATGATTTATGATTCAATTCATGATTCATGATTCATGATTTTATTAATGATTCATGATTCATTTTATGATTCATGATTCATGATTCAATTCATGATTTCTGATTCATGATTGAATTCATGATTTATACTTCAATTCATGATTTCTGATTCATAATTAAATTCATGATTCATGATTCAATTCATGATTCATGATTCAAATCATGATTCAAGATTCAATTCATGATTCATGATTGAATTCATAATTCATTTTTTAAATCATGATTCAATTCATGATTCATGTTTTAATTCATGATTCATGATTCAATTCATGATTCATGATTCAATTCATTATTCATGATTCGATTCATGATTCAATTCATGATTTATGATTCATGATTCAATTCATAATTCATGTTTTAAATCATGATTCAATTCATGATTCATGTTTTAATTCATGATTCATGATTCAATTCATTATTTAATTCATGATTCAATTCATGATTCATGATTCGATTCATGATTCAATTCATGATTCATGATTCAAATCATGATTCATGATTCGATTCATGATTCATGATTCAATTCTTGATTCATGATTTATGATTCGATTCATGATTCATGATTCATGATTCAATTCATGATTCATGATTTATGATTCAATTCATGATTCATGATTTATTTCATGATTCTTGATTCATGATTCAATTCATGATTCAATTCATGATTCATGATGCAATTCATGATTCATTTTTCATGATTCATGATTCGGTTCATGATTCATGATTCATGATTCAATTCGTGATTCATGATTCAATGCATGATTCATGATTCAAGATTCGATTCATGATTCTTGATTCAATTCATGATTCATGATTCATGATTCAATTCATGATTCGAATCATAATTCATGATTCATGATTCGAATCATGATTCATGATTCATGATTCATGATTCGATTCATGATTCATGATTCGAATAATGATTTCATGATTCATGATTCGATTCATGATTCATGATTTATGATTCATGATTCATGATTCAATTCATGATTCATGATTTAATTCATGATTCATGATTCATGATTCAATTCATGATTCGATATATGATTCATGATTCAATTCATGATTTATGATTCATGATTCAATTCGTGATTCATGATCCAATTCATGATTCATGATTCATTTCATAATTCATGATTCATGATTCAATTCATGATTTGTGATTCATGATTCAATTCATGATTCATAATTAAATTTATGATTTGTGACTCATGATTCGATTCATGTTTCATGATTCGATTCATGATTCAAGCTTCAATTCATGATTCATGATTCATGATTTAATTCATAATTCATGTTTTAAATCATGATTCAATTCATGATTCATGTTTCAATTTATGATTCAATTCTTGATTCAATTCATAATTCAATTCATGATTCATGATTCAATTCATGATTTGTGATTCATGATTCAATTCATGATTATGATTCGATTCATGATTCTTGATTCAAATCATGATTCATGATTCGATTCAGAATTCATGATTCATGATTTGATTCATGTTTCAAGATTCAATTCATAATTCATGTTTTAAATCATGATTTAATTCACAATTCATGTTTTAAATCATGATTCTACTCAATTCATGTTTTAATTCATGATTCATGATTAAATTCATGATTCAATTCATGATTCATGATTCAATTCATGATTCATGATTCTTAATTCATGATTCAATTCATGATTCATGATTCGATTCATGATTCATGATTCGATTCATGATTCAATTCATGATTCATGATTCATGATTCAATTTATGATTCATGATTCGATTCATGATTCATGATTCAATTCTTGATTCATGATTCATGATTCGATTCATGATTCATGATTCAATTCATGATTTATGATTTATAATTCAATTTATAATTCATGATTAATTTCATGATTCATGATTAATTTCATGATTCATGATTCATGATTCAATTCATGATTCATGATTCAATTCATGATTCATAATTCATGATTCGATTCATGATTCAATTTATGATTCATGATTCGATTCATGATTCATGATTCAATTCTTGATTCATGATTCATGATTCGATTCATGATTCATGATTCGATTCATGATTTATAATTCAATTCATGATTCATGATTAATTTTATGATTCAATTCATGGTTCATGAATCTTGATTCAATTCAAGATTTATTTCATGATTCTTCATTCATAATTCAATTCATGATTTAATTCATGATTTATGATTCAATTCATGATTCAATTCTTGATTCAATTCATCATTTATGATTTATTTCATGATTCATTTCATGATTCATGATTGATGATTCAATTCATGATTCAGATCATGATTCATTTTAAGATTCATAATTCATGATTCATTTCATGATTTATTTCATGATTCATGATTCGATTCATGATTCATGATTTATGATTCATTTCATGATTCATGATTCAATTCATGATTAATGAATCATGATTCGATTCATGATTAATGTTTCAATTCGTGATTCATGATTCAATTCATGATTCATGATTCAATTCATGATTCATGATTTATTTCATGATTTATGATTCATGATTTATTTCATGATTCAATTTATGATTCATGATTCATGATTCAATTCATGATTCATGATTCATAATTCAATTCATGATTCATGATTCGATTCAGGATTCATGATTCAATTCATAATTCATGATTCAATTCATGATTTATTTCATGATTCATGATTCGATTCATGATTCATGATTTATGATTCAATTCATGATTCATGATTTAATTTATGATTCATGATTCATGATTCAATTCATGATTAATGAATCATGATTCGATTCATGATTCCTGTTTCAATTCATGATTCGATTTATGATTCATGATTCAATTCATGATTCATGATTCATTATTCAATTCATGATTCATGATTCAATTCGTGATTCATGATTCAATTCATGATTCATGATTTATTTCATGATTTATGATTCATGATTTATTTCATGATTCAATTTATGATTCATGATTCATGATTCAATTCAAGATTCATGATTCATAATTCAATTCATGATTCATGATTCGATTCAGGATTCATGATTCAATTCATGATTCATGATTCAATTCATGATTCATGATTCATGATTCGATTCATGAATCACGATTCATGATTCATGATTTAAATTATGATTCATGATTCAATTCATGATTCATGATTCATGATTTAATTCATGATTCATTTCATGATTCATGATTCAATTCCTGAGTCATGATTCATGATTCGAATCATGTTTCATGAATCATGATTCAATTCATGATTCATGAATCATGATTCGATTCATGATTCATGTTTCAATTCATAATTCAATTCTTGATTCAATTCATAATTCAATTCATGATTTATGATTCAACTCATGATTCATGATTCAGGATTCAATGCATGATTCATGATTCATGATTCAATTCATGGTTCATGATTCAATTCATGGTTCATGATTCATTTCATGATTCATTTCATAATTTATGATTCAATTCATGATTCATGATTCATGATTCCATTCATAATTCATGATTCATTTTATGATTCATGATTCATGATTCAATTCATGATTTGTGATTCATGATTCAATTCATGATTCATGATTCATAATTCAATTCATGATTCATGATTCGATTCATGATTCATGATTCAATTCATTAATCATGATTACATTCATGATTCATGATTCGATTCATGATTCATGATTCAATTCATGATTTATGATTCAATTCATGACTCATGATTCGATTCATTATTCATGATTCATAATTCAATTCATGATTCATGATTCAATTCATGATTCATGATTCATGATTCAATTCATGATTCATGATTCAATTCATGATTCATGATTCATGATTCAATTCATGATTTGTGATTCATGATTCAATTCATGATTCATAATTCAATTCATGATTTGTGATTCATGATTCGATTCATGTTTCATGATTCGATTCATAATTCAAGATTGAATTCATGATTCATGATTCATGATTCAATTCATAATTCATGTTTTAAATCATGATTCAATTCATGATTCATGTTTTAATTCATGATTTATGATTCAATTCATGATTCAATTCATGATTCATGATTCATGATTTAATTCATAATTCATGTTTTAAATCATGATTCAATTCATGATTCATGTTTTAATTCATGATTCATGATTCGATTCATGATTCAATTCATGATTCATGATTTTTTTCATGATTCAATTCATGGTTCATGAATCTTGATTCAATTCATGATTTATTTTATGATTAATGATACGATTCATGATTCATGATTCATGATTCAATTCATGAGTCATGATTCATGATTCGATTCATGATTAAATTCATGATTCATGATTCGATTCATGATTAAGTTCATGATTCATGATTTATGATTCAATTCATGATTCATGATTTATTTCATGATTCAATTCATGGTTCATGATTCAATGCATGATTCATGATTCGATTCATGATTCATGTTTGAATTCATGATTCAATTCATGATAAATTTCATGATTCATGATTCAATTCATGATTCATGATTCAATTCAGGATTCATGATTTATGATTCATGATTCATGATTCAATTTATGATTCATGATTCAATTCATTATTCATGATTCATGATCCAATTCATGATTCATGATTCATTTCATGATTCATGATTCATGATTCAATTCCTGATTTGTGATTCATGATTCAATTCATGATTCATAATTAAATTCATGATTTCTGACTCATGATTCGATTCATGTTTCATGATTCGATTCATGATTCAAGATTCAATTCATGATTCATGATTCAATTCATAATTCATGTTTTAAATCATGATTCAATTCATGATTCATGTTTCAATTTATGATTCAATTCTTGATTCAATTCATAATTCAAATCATGATTCATGATTCAATTCATGATTCATTATTCATGATTTAATGCATGATTCATGATTCGATTCATGATTCATGTTTGAATTCATTATTCAATTCATGATTCATTTCATGATTCATGATTCAATTCATGATTCATGATTCAATTCATGATTTATGATTCATTATTCATGATTCATGATTCAATTCATGATTCATGATTCGATTCATGATTCATGATTCATGATTCAAATTATGATTCATGATTCAATTCATGATTCATGATTCATGATTCAATTCATGATTTGTGATTCATGATTCAATTCATTATTCATAATTCAATTCATGATTTCTGATTCATGATTCAATTCATGATTCATGATTTAAAACATGAATTATGAATTCAATCATGAATCATGAATTGAATTTTGAATCATGATTCAATTCATGATTCATGATTGAATTCATAATTCATGTTTTAAATCATGATTCGATTCATGATTCATGTTTTAATTCATGATTTATGATTCAATTCATGATTCAATTCATGATTCATGATTCAATTCATGATTCATGATTCGATTCATGATTCAATTTATGATTCATGATTCGATTCATGATTCAATTTATGATTCATGATTCGATTTATGATTCATGATTCAATTCATGATTCATGATTCAATTTATGAATTATGATTCGATTCATGATTCATGATTCAATTCATGATTCATGATTCATAATTCAATTCATGATTCATGATTCATGATTCGATTCAGGATTCATGATTCAATTCATGATTCATGATTCGATTCATGATTCATGATTCATGATTCAATTCATGATTCATGATTCAATTCATGATTCATGATTCATGATTTAATTCACGATTCATTATTCAATTCATGATTCATGATTTATGATTCAATTCATGATTCATGATTGAATTCATAATTCATGTTTTAAATCATGATTCAATTCATGATTCATGTTTTAATTCATGATTCATGATTCAATTCATGATTCAATTCGTGATTCATGATTCAATGCATGATTCATGATTCTAGATTCGATTCATGATTCAAGATTCAATTCATGATTCATGATTCATGATTCAATTCATGATTCGAATGATAATTCATGATTCATGATTTGAATCATGATTCATGATTCATGATTCATGATTCATGATTTATGATTCATGATTCATGATTCAATTCATGATTCATGATTTAATTCATGATTCATAATTCATGATTCAATTCATGATTCGATATATGATTCATGATTCAATTTATGATTTATGATTCATGATTCAATTCGTGATTCATGATCCAATTCATGATTCATGATTCATTTCATGATTCATGATTCAATTCATGATTTGTGATTCATGATTCAATTCATGATTCATAATTAAATTCATGATTTGTGACTCATGATTCGATTCATGTTTCATGATTCGATTCATGATTCAAGATTCAATTCATGATTCATGATTCATGATTCAATTCATAATTCATGTTTTAAATCATGATTCAATTCATGATTCATGTTTCAATTTATGATTAAATTCTTGATTCAATTCATAATTCAAATCATGATTCATGATTCAATTCATGATTCAATATTCATGATTTAATGCATGATTCATGATTCATGCTTCAATGCATGATTCATGATTCATGATTCGATTCATGATTCATGTTTGAATTCATTATTCAATTCATGATTCATTTCATGATTCATGGTTCAATTCATGATTCATGATTCAATTCATGATTTATGATTCATAATTCATGATTCATGATTCAATTCATGATTCATGATTCGATTCATGATTCATGATTCGATTCATGATTCATGATTCATGATTCAAATTATGATTCATGATTCAATTCATGATTCATGATTCATGATTCAATTCATGATTCATGATTCAATTCATGATTTGTGATTCATGATTCAATTCATTATTCATGATTTCATTCATGATTCACGATTCAATTCTTGATTCATGATTCATGATTCGATTCATGATTCATGATTCATGATTTATTTCATGATTCATGATTCAATTCATGATTCATGATTTATTTCATGATTCTTGATTCATGATTCAATTCATGATTCAATTCATGATTCATGATGCAATTCATGATTCATTTTACATGATTCATGATTCGATTCATGATTCATGATTCATGATTCAATTCGTGATTCATGATTCAATGCATGATTCATGATTCAAGATTCGATTCATGATTCAAGATTCAATTCATGATTCATGATTCAATTCATGATTCGAATCATAATTCATGATTCATGATTCATGATTCATGATTCAATTCATGATTCATGATTTAATTCATGATTCATAATTCATGATTCAATTTATGATTCGATATATGATTCATGATTCAATTTATGATTTATGATTCATGATTCAATTCGTGATTCATGATCCAATTCATGATTCATGATTCATTTCATGATTCATGATTCATGATTCAATTCCTGATTTGTGATTCATGATTCAATTCATGATTCATAATTAAATTCATGATTTGTGACTCATGATTCGATTCATGTTTCATGATTCGATTCATGATTCAAGATTCAATTCATGATTCATGATTCAATTCATAATTCATGTTTTAAATCATGATTCAATTCATGATTCATGTTTCAATTTATGATTCAATTCTTGATTCAATTCATAATTCAAATCATGATTCATGATTCAATTCATGATTCATTATTCATGATTTAATGCATGATTCATGATTCGATTCATGTTTGAATTCATTATTCAATTCATGATTCATTTCATGATTCATGATTCAATTCATGATTCATGATTCAATTCATGATTTATGATTCATTATTCATGATTCATGATTCAATTCATGATTCATGATTCGATTCATGATTTATGATTCATGATTCAAATTATGATTCATGATTCAATTCATGATTCATGATTCATGATTCAATTCATGATTTGTGATTCATGATTCAATTCATTATTCATAATTTAATTCATGATTTCTGATTCATGATTCAATTCATGATTCATGATTTAAAACATGAATTATGAATTCAATCATGAATCATGAATTGAATCTTGAATCATGATTCAATGCATGATTCATGATTCATGATTCAATTCATGGTTCATGATTCATTTCATGATTCATTTCATAATTTATGATTCAATTCATGATTCATGATTCATGATTCCATTCATAATTCATGATTCATTTTATGATTCATGATTCATGATTCAATTCATGATTTGTGATTCATAATTCAATTCATGATTCATGATTCGATTCATGATTCATGATTCAATTCATTAATCATGATTACATTCATGATTCATGATTCGATTCATGATTCATGATTCAATTCATGATTCATGATTCAATTTATGACTCATGATTCGATTCATTATTCATGATTCATAATTCAATTCATGATTCATGATTCAATTCATGATTCATGATTCATGATTCAATTCATGATTCATGATTCAATTCATGATTCATGATTCATGATTCAATTCATGATTTGTGATTCATGATTCAATTCATGATTCATAATTCAATTCATGATTTGTGATTCATGATTCGATTCATGTTTCATGATTCGATTCATAATTCAAGATTGAATTCATGATTCATGATTCAATTCATAATTCATGTTTTAAATCATGATTCAATTCATGATTCATGTTTTAATTCATGATTCATGATTCAATTCATGATTCAATTCATGATTCATGATTCATGATTTAATTCATAATTCATGTTTTAAATCATGATTCAATTCATGATTCATGTTTTAATTCATGATTCATGATTCGATTCATGATTCAATTCATGATTCATGATTTTTTTCATGATTCAATTCATGGTTCATGAATCTTGATTCAATTCATGATTTATTTTATGATTAATGATACGATTCATGATTCATGATTCATGATTCAATTCATGAGTCATGATTCATGATTCGATTCATGATTAAATTCATGATTCATGATTCGATTCATGATTAAATTCATGATTCATGATTTATGATTCAATTCATGATTCATGATTCATAATTCAATTCATGATTCATGATTCATTATTCGATTCATGATTCATGATTCAATTCATGATTCATGATTTAATTCATGATTCATGATTCATGATTCGATTCATGATTAAGTTCATGATTCATGATTTATGATTCAATTCATGATTCATGATTTATTTCATGATTCAATTCATGGTTCATGATTCAATGCATGATTCATGATTCGATTCATGATTCATGTTTGAATTCATGATTCAATTCATGATAAATTTCATGATTCATGATTCAATTCATGATTCATGATTCAATTCAGGATTCATGATTCGATTCATTATTCATGATTCATGATTCAATTCATGATTCATGATTCAATTCATGATTCATGATTTATGATTCAATTCATGAGTCATGATTCATCATTCGATTCATGATTCATGATTCAATTCAGAATTCAATTCATGATGCGATTCATGATTCATGATTCAATTCAGAATTCAATTCATGATGCGATTCATGATTCATGATTCAATTCTTGATTCATGATTCATTTCATGATTCATGATTCATGATTCAATTCCTGATTTGTGATTCATGATTCAATTCATGATTCATAATTAAATTCATGATTTGTGACTCATGATTCGATTCATGTTTCATGATTCGATTCATGATTCAAGATTCAATTCATGATTCATGATTCAATTCATAATTCATGTTTTAAATCATGATTCAATTCATGATTCATGTTTCAATTTATGATTCAATTCTTGATTCAATTCATAATTCAAATCATGATTCATGATTCAATTCATGATTCATTATTCATGATTTAATGCATGATTCATGATTCGATTCATGATTCATGTTTGAATTCATTATTCAATTCATGATTCATTTCATGATTCATGATTCAATTCATGATTCATGATTCAATTCATGATTTATGATTCATTATTCATGATTCATGATTCAATTCATGATTCATGATTCGATTCATGATTCATGATTCATGATTCAAATTATGATTCATGATTCAATTCATGATTCATGATTCATGATTCAATTCATGATTTGTGATTCATGATTCAATTCATTATTCATAATTCAATTCATGATTTCTGATTCATGATTCAATTCATGATTCATGATTTAAAACATGAATTATGAATTCAATCATGAATCATGAATTGAATTTTGAATCATGATTCAATTCATGATTCATGATTGAATTCATAATTCATGTTTTAAATCATGATTCGATTCATGATTCATGTTTTAATTCATGATTTATGATTCAATTCATGATTCAATTCATGATTCATGATTCAATTCATGATTCATGATTCGATTCATGATTCAATTTATGATTCATGATTCGATTCATGATTCAATTTATGATTCATGATTCGATTTATGATTCATGATTCAATTCATGATTCATGATTCAATTTATGAATTATGATTCGATTCATGATTCATGATTCAATTCATGATTCATGATTCATAATTCAATTCATGATTCATGATTCATGATTCGATTCAGGATTCATGATTCAATTCATGATTCATGATTCGATTCATGATTCATGATTCATGATTCAATTCATGATTCATGATTCAATTCATGATTCATGATTCATGATTTAATTCACGATTCATTATTCAATTCATGATTCATGATTTATGATTCAATTCATGATTCATGATTGAATTCATAATTCATGTTTTAAATCATGATTCAATTCATGATTCATGTTTTAATTCATGATTCATGATTCAATTCATGATTCAATTCGTGATTCATGATTCAATGCATGATTCATGATTCTAGATTCGATTCATGATTCAAGATTCAATTCATGATTCATGATTCATGATTCAATTCATGATTCGAATGATAATTCATGATTCATGATTTGAATCATGATTCATGATTCATGATTCATGATTCATGATTTATGATTCATGATTCATGATTCAATTCATGATTCATGATTTAATTCATGATTCATAATTCATGATTCAATTCATGATTCGATATATGATTCATGATTCAATTTATGATTTATGATTCATGATTCAATTCGTGATTCATGATCCAATTCATGATTCATGATTCATTTCATGATTCATGATTCAATTCATGATTTGTGATTCATGATTCAATTCATGATTCATAATTAAATTCATGATTTGTGACTCATGATTCGATTCATGTTTCATGATTCGATTCATGATTCAAGATTCAATTCATGATTCATGATTCATGATTCAATTCATAATTCATGTTTTAAATCATGATTCAATTCATGATTCATGTTTCAATTTATGATTAAATTCTTGATTCAATTCATAATTCAAATCATGATTCATGATTCAATTCATGATTCAATATTCATGATTTATTGCATGATTCATGATTCATGCTTCAATGCATGATTCATGATTCATGATTCGATTCATGATTCATGTTTGAATTCATTATTCAATTCATGATTCATTTCATGATTCATGGTTCAATTCATGATTCATGATTCAATTCATGATTTATGATTCATAATTCATGATTCATGATTCAATTCATGATTCATGATTCGATTCATGATTCATGATTCGATTCATGATTCATGATTCATGATTCAAATTATGATTCATGATTCAATTCATGATTCATGATTCATGATTCAATTCATGATTCATGATTCAATTCATGATTTGTGATTCATGATTCAATTCATTATTCATGATTTCATTCATGATTCACGATTCAATTCTTGATTCATGATTCATGATTCGATTCATGATTCATGATTCATGATTTATTTCATGATTCATGATTCAATTCATGATTCATGATTTATTTCATGATTCTTGATTCATGATTCAATTCATGATTCAATTCATGATTCATGATGCAATTCATGATTCATTTTACATGATTCATGATTCGATTCATGATTCATGATTCATGATTCAATTCGTGATTCATGATTCAATGCATGATTCATGATTCAAGATTCGATTCATGATTCAAGATTCAATTCATGATTCATGATTCAATTCATGATTCGAATCATAATTCATGATTCATGATTCATGATTCATGATTCAATTCATGATTCATGATTTAATTCATGATTCATAATTCATGATTCAATTTATGATTCGATATATGATTCATGATTCAATTTATGATTTATGATTCATGATTCAATTCGTGATTCATGATCCAATTCATGATTCATGATTCATTTCATGATTCATGATTCATGATTCAATTCCTGATTTGTGATTCATGATTCAATTCATGATTCATAATTAAATTCATGATTTGTGACTCATGATTCGATTCATGTTTCATGATTCGATTCATGATTCAAGATTCAATTCATGATTCATGATTCAATTCATAATTCATGTTTTAAATCATGATTCAATTCATGATTCATGTTTCAATTTATGATTCAATTCTTGATTCAATTCATAATTCAAATCATGATTCATGATTCAATTCATGATTCATTATTCATGATTTAATGCATGATTCATGATTCGATTCATGATTCATGTTTGAATTCATTATTCAATTCATGATTCATTTCATGATTCATGATTCAATTCATGATTCATGATTCAATTCATGATTTATGATTCATTATTCATGATTCATGATTCAATTCATGATTCATGATTCGATTCATGATTCATGATTCATGATTCAAATTATGATTCATGATTCAATTCATGATTCATGATTCATGATTCAATTCATGATTTGTGATTCATGATTCAATTCATTATTCATAATTTAATTCATGATTTCTGATTCATGATTCAATTCATGATTCATGATTTAAAACATGAATTATGAATTCAATCATGAATCATGAATTGAATCTTGAATCATGATTCAATGCATGATTCATGATTCATAATTCAATTCATGGTTCATGATTCATTTCATGATTCATTTCATAATTTATGATTCAATTCATGATTCATGATTCATGATTCCATTCATAATTCATGATTCATTTTATGATTCATGATTCATGATTCAATTCATGATTTGTGATTCATAATTCAATTCATGATTCATGATTCGATTCATGATTCATGATTCAATTCATTAATCATGATTACATTCATGATTCATGATTCGATTCATGATTCATGATTCAATTCATGATTCATGATTCAATTTATGACTCATGATTCGATTCATTATTCATGATTCATAATTCAATTCATGATTCATGATTCAATTCATGATTCATGATTCATGATTCAATTCATGATTCATGATTCAATTCATGATTCATGATTCATGATTCAATTCATGATTTGTGATTCATGATTCAATTCATGATTCATAATTCAATTCATGATTTGTGATTCATGATTCGATTCATGTTTCATGATTCGATTCATAATTCAAGATTGAATTCATGATTCATGATTCAATTCATAATTCATGTTTTAAATCATGATTCAATTCATGATTCATGTTTTAATTCATGATTCATGATTCAATTCATGATTCAATTCATGATTCATGATTCATGATTTAATTCATAATTCATGTTTTAAATCATGATTCAATTCA
The DNA here is from genome assembly GCA_036250195.1 of Mixophyes australis. Lineage (NCBI taxonomy): Eukaryota > Metazoa > Chordata > Amphibia > Anura > Limnodynastidae > Mixophyes > Mixophyes australis. The sequence continues at coordinate 209,844,133 of JAVHZZ010000004.1, read as the reverse complement.
TGATTCATGTTTTAATTCATGATTCATGATTCGATTCATGATTCAATTCATGATTCATGATTTTTTTCATGATTCAATTCATGGTTCATGAATCTTGATTCAATTCATGATTTATTTTATGATTAATGATACGATTCATGATTCATGATTCATGATTCAATTCATGAGTCATGATTCATGATTCGATTCATGATTAAATTCATGATTCATGATTCGATTCATGATTAAATTCATGATTCATGATTTATGATTCAATTCATGATTCATGATTCATAATTCAATTCATGATTCATGATTCATTATTCGATTCATGATTCATGATTCAATTCATGATTCATGATTTAATTCATGATTCATGATTCATGATTCGATTCATGATTAAGTTCATGATTCATGATTTATGATTCAATTCATGATTCATGATTTATTTCATGATTCAATTCATGGTTCATGATTCAATGCATGATTCATGATTCGATTCATGATTCATGTTTGAATTCATGATTCAATTCATGATAAATTTCATGATTCATGATTCAATTCATGATTCATGATTCAATTCAGGATTCATGATTTATGATTCATGATTCATGATTCAATTTATGATTCATGATTCGATTCATTATTCATGATTCATGATTCAATTCATGATTCATGATTCAATTCATGATTCATGATTTATGATTCAATTCATGAGTCATGATTCATCATTCGATTCATGATTCATGATTCAATTCAGAATTCAATTCATGATGCGATTCATGATTCATGATTCAATTCAGAATTCAATTCATGATGCGATTCATGATTCATGATTCAATTCTTGATTCATGATTCATGATTCGATTCAAGATTCATGATTAAATTCATGATTCATGATTTATAATTCAATTCATGATTCATGATTTATTTCATGATTCAATTCATGGTTCATGAATCTTGATTCAGCTCATGATTTATTTCATGATTCATGATTTGATTCATGATTCATGATTCATGATTCAATTCATGAGTCATGATTCATTAATTCGATTCATGATTCATGAATCATGATTCAATTCATGATTTAATTCTTGATTCAATTCATAATCCAATTCATGATTCATGATTCAATTCATAATTCATGATTCATGATTCAATTCATGATTCATGATTCAATTCATGATTCATGAATCATGATTTGATTCATGATTCATGATTTGATTCATGATTCATGATTCAATTCTTGATTCATGATTCATGATTCGATTCATGATTCATGATTTATTTCATGATTCATGATTCAATACATGATTCATGATTTATTTCATGATTCTTGATTCATGATTCAATTCATGATTCAATTCATGATTCATGATGCAATTCATGATTCATTTTACATGATTCATGATTCGATTCATGATTCATGATTCAAGATTCGATTCATGATTCGATTCATGATTCATGATTTATGATTCATGATTCATGATTCAATTCATGATTCATGATTTAATTCATGATTCATAATTCATGATTCAATTTATGATTCGATATATGATTCATGATTCAATTTATGATTTATGATTCATGATTCAATTCGTGATTCATGATCCAATTCATGATTCATGATTCATTTCATGATTCATGATTCATGATTCAATTCCTGATTTGTGATTCATGATTCAATTCATGATTCATAATTAAATTCATGATTTGTGACTCATGGTTCGATTCATGTTTCATGATTCGATTCATGATTCAAGATTCAATTCATGATTCATGATTCAATTCATAATTCATGTTTTAAATCATGATTCAATTCATGATTCATGTTTCAATTTATGATTCAATTCTTGATTCAATTCATAATTCAAATCATGATTCATGATTCAATTCATGATTCATTATTCATGATTTAATGCATGATTCATGATTCGATTCATGATTCATGTTTGAATTCATTATTCAATTCATGATTCATTTCATGATTCATGATTCAATTCATGATTCATGATTCAATTCATGATTTATGATTCATTATTCATGATTCATGATTCAATTCATGATTCATGATTCGATTCATGATTCATGATTCATGATTCAAATTATGATTCATGATTCAATTCATGATTTGTGATTCATGATTCAATTCATTATTCATAATTCAATTCATGATTTCTGATTCATGATTCGATTCATGATTCATGATTTAAAACATGAATTATGAATTCAATCATGAATCATGAATTGAATCTTGAATCATGATTCAATTCATGATTCATGATTGAATTCATAATTCATGTTTTAAATCATGATTCGATTCATGATTCATGTTTTAATTCATGATTCATGATTCAATTCATGATTCAATTCATGATTCATGATTCAATTCATGATTCATGATTCGATTCATGATTCAATTTATGATTCATGATTCGATTTATGATTCATGATTCAATTCATGATTCATGATTCAATTTATGAATTATGATTCGATTCATGATTCATGATTCAATTCATGATTCATGATTCATAATTCAATTCATGATTCATGATTCATGATTCGATTCAGGATTCATGATTCAATTCATGATTCATGATTCGATTCATGATTCATGATTCATGATTCGATTCATGATTCGATTCATTAATCATGATTCATGATTCAATTTATGATTCATGATTCAATTCATGATTCATGATTCATGATTTAATTCATGATTCATTTTATAAATCATGATTCAATTCATGATTCATTATTCAATTCATGATTCATGATTCAATTCATGATTCATGATTCATGATTCATGAATTATGATTCAATTCATGATTCAATTCATGATTCATGATTCAATTCATGATTTAATTCATGATTCATGATTCATGATTCAATTCATGATTCATTATTCAATTCATGATTCATGATTTATGATTCAATTCATGATTCATGATTGAATTCATAATTCATGTTTTAAATCATGATTCAATTCATGATTCATGTTTTAATTCATGATTCATGATTCAATTCATGATTCAATTCGTGATTCATGATTCAATGCATGATTCATGATTCTAGATTCGATTCATGATTCAAGATTCAATTCATGATTCATGATTCATGATTCAATTCATGATTCGAATGATAATTCATGATTCATGATTTGAATCATGATTCATGATTCATGATTTATGATTCATGATTCATGATTCAATTCATGATTCATGATTTAATTCATGATTCATAATTCATGATTCAATTCATGATTCGATATATGATTCATGATTCAATTTATGATTTATGATTCATGATTCAATTCGTGATTCATGATCCAATTCATGATTCATGATTCATTTCATGATTCATGATTCAATTCATGATTTGTGATTCATGATTCAATTCATGATTCATAATTAAATTCATGATTTGTGACTCATGATTCGATTCATGTTTCATGATTCGATTCATGATTCAAGATTCAATTCATGATTCATGATTCATGATTCAATTCATAATTCATGTTTTAAATCATGATTCAATTCATGATTCATGTTTCAATTTATGATTAAATTCTTGATTCAATTCATAATTCAAATCATGATTCATGATTCAATTCATGATTCAATATTCATGATTTAATGCATGATTCATGATTCATGCTTCAATGCATGATTCATGATTCATGATTCGATTCATGATTCATGTTTGAATTCATTATTCAATTCATGATTCATTTCATGATTCATGGTTCAATTCATGATTCATGATTCAATTCATGATTTATGATTCATAATTCATGATTCATGATTCAATTCATGATTCATGATTCAATTCATGATTCATGATTCGATTCATGATTCATGATTCATGATTCAAATTATGATTTATGATTCAATTCATGATTCATGATTCATGATTCAATTCATGATTCATGATTCAATTCATGATTTGTGATTCATGATTCAATTCATTATTCATGATTTGATTCATGATTCATGATTCAATTCTTGATTCATGATTCATGATTCGATTCATGATTCATGATTCATGATTTATTTCATGATTCATGATTCAATTCATGATTCATGATTTATTTCATGATTCTTGATTCATGATTCAATTCATGATTCAATTCATGATTCATGATGCAATTCATGATTCATTTTACATGATTCATGATTCGATTCATGATTCATGAATCATGATTCAATTCGTGATTCATGATTCAATGCATGATTCATGATTCAAGATTCGATTCATGATTCAAGATTCAATTCATGATTCATGATTCAATTCATGATTCGAATCATAATTCATGATTCATGATTTGAATCATGATTCATGATTCATGATTCATGATTCGATTCATGATTCATGATTTATGATTCATGATTCATGATTCAATTCATGATTCATGATTTAATTCATGATTCATAATTCATGATTCAATTTATGATTCGATATATGATTCATGATTCAATTTATGATTTATGATTCATGATTCAATTCGTGATTCATGATCCAATTCATGATTCATGATTCATTTCATGATTCATGATTCATGATTCAATTCCTGATTTGCGATTCATGATTCAATTCATGATTCATAATTAAATTCATGATTTGTGACTCATGATTCGATTCATGTTTCATGATTCGATTCATGATTCAAGATTCAATTCATGATTCATGATTCAATTCATAATTCATGTTTTAAATCATGATTCAATTCATGATTCATGTTTCAATTTATGATTCAATTCTTGATTCAATTCATAATTCAAATCATGATTCATGATTCAATTCATGATTCATTATTCATGATTTAATGCATGATTCATGATTCGATTCATGATTCATGTTTGAATTCATTATTCAATTCATGATTCATTTCATGATTCATGATTCAATTCATGATTCATGATTCAATTCATGATTTATGATTCATTATTCATGATTCATGATTCAATTCATGATTCATGATTCGATTCATGATTCATGATTCATGATTCAAATTATGATTCATGATTCAATTCATGATTCATGATTCATGATTCAATTCATGATTTGTGATTCATGATTCAATTCATTATTCATAATTCAATTCATGATTTCTGATTCATGATTCAATTCATGATTCATGATTTAAAACATGAATTATGAATTCAATCATGAATCATGAATTGAATTTTGAATCATGATTCAATTCATGATTCATGATTGAATTCATAATTCATGTTTTAAATCATGATTCGATTCATGATTCATGTTTTAATTCATGATTTATGATTCAATTCATGATTCAATTCATGATTCATGATTCAATTCATGATTCATGATTCGATTCATGATTCAATTTATGATTCATGATTCGATTCATGATTCAATTTATGATTCATGATTCGATTTATGATTCATGATTCAATTCATGATTCATGATTCAATTTATGAATTATGATTCGATTCATGATTCATGATTCAATTCATGATTCATGATTCATAATTCAATTCATGATTCATGATTCATGATTCGATTCAGGATTCATGATTCAATTCATGATTCATGATTCGATTCATGATTCATGATTCATGATTCAATTCATGATTCATGATTCAATTCATGATTCATGATTCATGATTTAATTCATGATTCATTATTCAATTCATGATTCATGATTTATGATTCAATTCATGATTCATGATTGAATTCATAATTCATGTTTTAAATCATGATTCAATTCATGATTCATGTTTTAATTCATGATTCATGATTCAATTCATGATTCAATTCGTGATTCATGATTCAATGCATGATTCATGATTCTAGATTCGATTCATGATTCAAGATTCAATTCATGATTCATGATTCATGATTCAATTCATGATTCGAATGATAATTCATGATTCATGATTTGAATCATGATTCATGATTCATGATTCATGATTCATGATTTATGATTCATGATTCATGATTCAATTCATGATTCATGATTTAATTCATGATTCATAATTCATGATTCAATTCATGATTCGATATATGATTCATGATTCAATTTATGATTTATGATTCATGATTCAATTCGTGATTCATGATCCAATTCATGATTCATGATTCATAATTCATGATTCAATTCATGATTCGATATATGATTCATGATTTAATTTATGATTTATGATTCATGATTCAATTCGTGATTCATGATCCAATTCATGATTCATGATTCATTTCATGATTCATGATTCAATTCATGATTTGTGATTCATGACTCAATTCATGATTCATAATTAAATTCATGATTTGTGACTCATGATTCGATTTATGTTTCATGATTCGATTCATGATTCAAGATTCAATTCATGATTCATGATTCATGATTCGATTCATGATTCATGTTTGAATTCATTATTCAATTCATGATTCATTTCATGATTCATGATTCAATTCATGATTCATGATTCAATTCATGATTTATGATTCATAATTCATGATTCATGATTCAATTCATGATTCATGATTCGATTCATGATTCATGATTCGATTCATGATTCATGATTCATGATTCAAATTATGATTCATGATTCAATTCATGATTCATGATTCATGATTCAATTCATGATTTGTGATTCATGATTCAATTCATTATTCATAATTCAATTCATGATTTCTGATTCATGATTCGATTCATGAATTATGATTTAAAACATGAATTATGAATTCAATCATGAATCATGAATTGAATCTTGAATCATGATTCAATTCATGATTCATGATTGAATTCATAATTCATGTTTTAAATCATGATTCGATTCATGATTCATGTTTTAATTCATGATTCATGATTCAATTCATGATTCAATTCATGATTCATGATTCAATTCATGATTCATGATTCGATTCATGATTCAATTCATGATTCATGATTCATGATTCAATTTATGATTCATGATTCATGATTCGATTCATGATTCATGATTCAATTCTTGATTCATGATTCATGATTCGATTCATGATTCATGATTCATGCTTCAATTCATGATTCATGATTTATGATTCAATTCATGATTCATGATTGAAATCATAATTCATGTTTTAAATCATGATTCAATTCATGATTCATGTTTTAATTCATGATTCATGATTCAATTCATGATTTAATTCATGATTCCATTTGTGATTCATGATTCAATGCATTCTAGATTCGATTCATGATTCAAGATTCAATTCATGATTCGAATCATAATTCATGATTTGAATCATGATTCATGATTCATGATTCATGATTCGATTCATGATTCATGATTTATGATTCATGATTCATGATTAAATTCATGATTCATGATTTAATTCATGATTCATAATTCATGATTCAATTCATGATTCGATATATGATTCATGATTCAATTTATGATTTATGATTCATGATCCAATTCGTGATTCATGATCCAATTCATGATTCATGATTCATTTCATGATTCATGATTCAATTCATGATTTATGATTCATGATTCAATTCATGATTCATAATTAAATTCATGATTTGTGACTCATGATTCGATTCATGTTTCATGATTCGATTCATGATTCAAGATTCAATTCATGATTCATGATTCATGATTCAATTCATAATTTATGTTTTAAATCATGATTCAATTCATGATTCTTGTTTTAATTTATGATTCAATTCTTGATTCAATTCATAATTCAAATCATGATTCATGATTCAATTCATGATTCAATATTCATGATTTAATGCATGATTTGATTCATGCTTCAATGCATGATTCATGATTCATGATTCGATTCATGATTCATGTTTGAATTCATTATTCAATTCATGATTCATTTCATGATTCATGATTCAATTCATGATTCATGATTCAATTCATGATTTATGATTCATAATTCATGATTCATGATTCAATTCATGATTCAATTCATGATTCATGATTCAATTCATGATTCATGATTCGATTTATGATTCATGATTCGATTCATGATTCAATTCATGATTCATGATTCAATTTATGAATTATGATTCGATTCATGATTCATGATTCAATTCATGATTCATGATTCATAATTCAATTCATGATTCATGATTCATGATTCGATTCAGGATTCATGATTCAATTCATGATTCATGATTCGATTCATGATTCATGATTCATGATTCGATTCATGATTCGATTCATGATTCATGATTCAATTCATGATTCATGATTCAATTCATGATTCATGATTCATGATTCATGATTTAATTCATGATTCATTTTATAAATCATGATTCAATTCATGATTCATTATTCAATTCATGATTCATGATTCAATTCATGATTCATGATTCATGAATTATGATTCAATTCATGATTCAATTCATGATTCATGATTCGATTCATGATTTAATTCATGATTCATGATTCATGATTCAATTCATGATTCATGATTCGATTCATGATTCATAATTCAATTCTTGATTCATGATTCATGATTTAATTCATGATTCATTTTATAAATCATGATTCAATTCATGATTCATTATTTAATTCATGATTCGTGATTTAATTCATGATTCATGATTCATGATTCATGAATTATGATTCAATTCATGATTGAATTCATGATTCATGATTCGATTCATGATTTAATTCATGATTCATGATTCATGATTGAATTCATGATTCATGATTCGATTCATGATTCATAATTCAATTCTTGATTCATGATTCATGATTCAATTCTTGATTCATGATTCATGTTTTAATTCATGATTCATGTTTCAATTCATGATTCAATTCATGATTCATGATTCAATTCATAATTCATGTTTTAAATCATGATTCAATTCATGATTCATGTTTTAATTTATGATTCATGATTCAATTAATGATTCAATTCATGATTCATGATTCAATTCATGATTCATGATTCAATTTATGATTCATGATTCGATTCATGATTCATGATTCAATTCATGATTCATCATTCAATTTATGAATTATGATTCGATTCATGCTTCATGATTCAATTCATGATTCATGATTCATAATTCAATTCATGATTCATGATTCACGATTCGATTCAGGATTCATGATTCAATTCATGATTCATGATTCAATTCATGATTCAATATTCATGATTCGATTCATGATTCATGATTCAATTCATGATTCATGATTCATGATTTAATTCATGATTCATTATTCAATTCATGATTCATGATTCAATTCATGATTCATTATTCATGAATTATGATTCAGTTCATGATTCATGATTCAATTCATGATTCATGATTAAATTCATGATTCATGATTCAATTCATGATTCATAAATCATTTCATGATTCATTTCATCATTCATGATTCCATTTATGATTCATGATTCATTTTATGATTTATGATGCATGATTCAATTCATGATTTGTGATTCATGATTCAATTCATTATTCATAATTCAATTCATGATTTCTGATTCATGATTCGATTCATGATTCATGATTTAAAACATGAATTATGAATTCAATCATGAATCATGAATTGAATCTTGAATCATGATTCAATTCATGATTCATGATTGAATTCATAATTCATGTTTTAAATCATGATTCGATTCATGATTCATGTTTTAATTCATGATTCATGATTCAATTCATGATTCAATTCATGATTCATGATTCAATTCATGATTCATGATTCGATTCATGATTCAATTCATGATTCATGATTCATGATTCAATTTATGATTCATGATTCATGATTCGATTCATGATTCATGATTCAATTCTTGATTCATGATTCATGATTCGATTCATGATTCATGATTCATGCTTCAATTCATGATTCATGATTTATGATTCAATTCATGATTCATGATTGAAATCATAATTCATGTTTTAAATCATGATTCAATTCATGATTCATGTTTTAATTCATGATTCATGATTCAATTCATGATTCAATTCATGATTCCATTCGTGATTCATGATTCAATGCATGATTCATGATTCTAGATTCGATTCATGATTCAAGATTCAATTCATGATTCGAATCATAATTTATGATTTGAATCATGATTCATGATTCATGATTCATGATTCGATTCATGATTCATGATTTATGATTCATGATTCATGATTAAATTCATGATTCATGATTTAATTCATGATTCATAATTCATGATTCAATTCATGATTCGATATATGATTCATGATTCAATTTATGATTTATGATTCATGATCCAATTCGTGATTCATGATCCAATTCATGATTCATGATTCATTTCATGATTCATGATTCAATTCATGATTTATGATTCATGATTCAATTCATGATTCATAATTAAATTCATGATTTGTGACTCATGATTCGATTCATGTTTCATGATTCGATTCATGATTCAAGATTCAATTCATGATTCATGATTCATGATTCAATTCATAATTCATGTTTTAAATCATGATTCAATTCATGATTCTTGTTTTAATTTATGATTCAATTCTTGATTCAATTCATAATTCAAATCATGATTCATGATTCAATTCATGATTCAATATTCATGATTTAATGCATGATTCGATTCATGCTTCAATGCATGATTCATGATTCATGATTCGATTCATGATTCATGTTTGAATTCATTATTCAATTCATGATTCATTTCATGATTCATGATTCAATTCATGATTCATGATTCAATTCATGATTTATGATTCATAATTCATGATTCATGATTCAATTCATGATTCAATTCATGATTCATGATTCGATTCATGATTCATGATTCGATTTATGATTCATGATTCGATTCATGATTCATGATTCAATTCATGATTCATGATTCAATTTATGAATTATGATTCGATTCATGATTCATGATTCAATTCATGATTCATGATTCATAATTCAATTCATGATTCATGATTCATGATTCGATTCAGGATTCATGATTCAATTCATGATTCATGATTCGATTCATGATTCATGATTCATGATTCGATTCATGATTCGATTCATGATTCATGATTCAATTCATGATTCATGATTCAATTCATGATTCATGATTCATGATTCATGATTTAATTCATGATTCATTTTATAAATCATGATTCAATTCATGATTCATTATTCAATTCATGATTCATGATTCAATTCATGATTCATGATTCATGAATTATGATTCAATTCATGATTGAATTCATGATTCATGATTCGATTCATGATTTAATTCATGATTCATGATTCATGATTCAATTCATGATTCATGATTCGATTCATGATTCATAATTCAATTCTTGATTCATGATTCATGATTTAATTCATGATTCATTTTATAAATCATGATTCAATTCATGATTCATTATTTAATTCATGATTCATGATTTAATTCATGATTCATGATTCATGATTCATGAATTATGATTCAATTCATGATTGAATTCATGATTCATGATTCGATTCATGATTTAATTCATGATTCATGATTCATGATTGAATTCATGATTCATGATTCGATTCATGATTCATAATTCAATTCTTGATTCATGATTCATGATTCAATTCTTGATTCATGATTCATGTTTTAATTCATGATTCATGTTTCAATTCATGATTCAATTCATGATTCATGATTCAATTCATAATTCATGTTTTAAATCATGATTCAATTCATGATTCATGTTTTAATTTATGATTCATGATTCAATTAATGATTCAATTCATGATTCATGATTCAATTCATGATTCATGATTCAATTTATGATTCATGATTCGATTCATGATTCATGATTCAATTCATGATTCATCATTCAATTTATGAATTATGATTCGATTCATGCTTCATGATTCAATTCATGATTCATGATTCATAATTCAATTCATGATTCATGATTCACGATTCGATTCAGGATTCATGATTCAATTCATGATTCATGATTCAATTCATGATTCAATATTCATGATTCGATTCATGATTCATGATTCAATTCATGATTCATGATTCATGATTTAATTCATGATTCATTATTCAATTCATGATTCATGATTCAATTCATGATTCATGATTCATGAATTATGATTCAGTTCATGATTCATGATTCAATTCATGATTCATGATTAAATTCATGATTCATGATTCAATTCATGATTCATAAATCATTTCATGATTCATTTCATCATTCATGATTCCATTCATGATTCATGATTCATTTTATGATTTATGATGCATGATTCAATTCATGATTTGTGATTCATGATTCAATTCATGATTCATGAGTCGATTCATGATACTTGATTCGAATTATGATTCATGACTCGATTCATAATTCATGATTCATGATTCGATTCATGATTCAAGATTCAATTCATGATTCATGATTTATGATTCAATTCATGATTCATGATTGAAATCATAATTCATGTTTTAAATCATGATTCAATTCATGATTCATGTTTTAATTCATGATTCATGATTCAATTCATGATTCAATTCATGATTCATGATACATAATTCAATTCATGATTCATGATTCATGATTCGATTCAGGATTCATGATTCAATTCATGATTCAATTCATGATTCATGATTCAATTCATGATTCATGATTCATGATTCAATTCATGATTCATGATTCATGATTCAATTCATGATTCATGATTCAATTCCTGATTCATGATTCATGATTCATGATTTAATTCATGATTCATTTTATAAATCATGATTCAATTCATGATTCATGATTCAATTCATGATTCATGATTCATGATTCATGAATTATGATTCAATTCATGATTCAATTCATGATTCATGATTCAATTCATTATTTAATTCATGATTCATGATTCAATTCATGATTCATGATTCGATTCATGATTCATGATTCAATTCTTGATTCATGATTCATGATTCGATTCATGATTCATGATTCATGATTCAATTCGTGATTCATGATTCAATGCATGATTCATGATTCTAGATTCGATTCATGATTCAAGATTCAATTCATGATTCATGATTCATGATTCAATTCATGATTCGAATCATAATTCATGATTCATGATTTGAATCATGATTCATGATTCATGATTCATGATTCGAATTATGATTCATGATTTATGATTCATGATTCATGATTCAATTCATGATTCATGATTTAATTCATGATTCATAATTCATGATTCAATTCATGATTCGATATATGATTCATGATTTAATTTATGATTTATGATTCATGATTCAATTCGTGATTCATGATCCATTTCATGATTCATGATTCATTTCATGATTCATGATTCAATTCATGATTTGTGATTCATGACTCAATTCATGATTCATAATTAAATTCATGATTTGTGACTCATGATTCGATTTATGTTTCATGATTCGATTCATGATTCAAGATTCAATTCATGATTCATGATTCATGATTCAATTCATAATTCATGTTTTAAATCATGATTCAATTCATGATTCATGTTTCAATTTATGATTCAATTCTTGATTCAATTCATAATTCAAATCATGATTCATGATTCAATTCATGATTCAATATTCATGATTTAATGCATGATTCATGATTCATGCTTCAATGCATGATTCATGATTCATGATTCGATTCATGATTCATGTTTGAATTCATTATTCAATTCATGATTCATTTCATGATTCATGATTCAATTCATGATTCATGATTCAATTCATGATTTATGATTCATAATTCATGATTCATGATTCATGATTTGATTCATGATTCATGATTCGATTCATGATTCATGATTCATGATTCAAATTATGATTCATGATTCAATTCATGATTCATGATTCATGATTCAATTAATGATTTGTGATTCATGATTCAATTCATTATTCATAATTCAATTCATGATTTCTGATTCATGATTCGATTCATGATTCATGATTTAAAACATGAATTATGAATTCAATCATGAATCATGAATTGAATCTTGAATCATGATTGAATTCATAATTCATGTTTTAAATCATGATTCGATTCATGATTCATGTTTTAATTCATGATTCATGATTCAATTCATGATTCAATTCATGATTCATGATTCAATTCATGATTCATGATTCGATTTATGATTCATGATTCGATTCATGATTCATGATTCAATTCATGATTCATGATTCATGATTCAATTTATGAATTATGATTCGATTCATGATTCAATTCATGATTCAAGATTCATAATTCAATTCATGATTCATGATTCATGATTCGATTCAGGATTCATGATTCAATTCATGATTCATGATTCGATTCATGATTCATGATTCATGATTCGATTCATGATTCGATTCATGATTCATGATTCAATTCATGATTCATGATTCAATTCATGATTCATGATTCATGATTCATGAATTATGATTCAATTCATGATTCAATTCATGATTCATGATTCGATTCATGATTTAATTCATGATTCATGATTCATGATTCAATTCATGATTCATGATTCGATTCATGATTCATGATTCATGATTCGATTCATGATTCGATTCATGATTCATGATTCAATTCATGATTCATGATTCAATTCATGATTCATGATTCATGATTCATGAATTATGATTCAATTCATGATTCAATTCATGATTCATGATTTGATTCATGATTTAATTCATGATTCATGATTCATGATTCAATTCATGATTCATGATTCGATTCATGATTCATGATTCATGATTCAATTCATGATTCATGATTCATGATTCATGCATTAGGATTCAATTCATGATTCAATTCATGATTCATGATTCAATTCATTATTTAATTCATGATTCATGATTCATGATTCAATTCATGATTCATGATTCGATTCATGATTTAATTCTTGATTCATGATTCATGATTCGATTCATGATTCATGATTCATGATTCAATTCATGAATCATGATTGAAATTATAATTCATGTTTTAAATCATGATTCAATTCATGATTCATCTTTTAATTCATGATTCATGATTCATGATTCAATTCATGAATCATGATTGAAATTATAATTCATGTTTTAAATCATGATTCAATTCATGATTCATCTTTTAATTCATGATTCATGATTCAATTCATGATTCAATTCATGATTCAATTCGTGATTCATGATTCAATGCATGATTCATGATTCTAGATTCGATTCATGATTCAAGATTCAATTCATGATTCATGATTCATGATTCAATTCATGATTCGAATCATAATTCATGATTCATGATTTCAATCATGATTCATGATTCATGATTCGATTCATGATTCATGATTTATGATTTATGATTCATGATTCAATTCATGATTCATGATTTAATTCATGATTCATAATTCATGATTCAATTCATGATTCGATATATGATTCATGATTTAATTTATGATTTATGATTCATGATTCAATTTGTGATTCATGATCCAATTCATGATTCATGATTCATTTCATGATTCATGATTCAATTCATGATTTGTGATTCATGACTCAATTCATGATTCATAATTAAATTCATGATTTGTGACTCATGATTCGATTTATGTTTCATGATTCGATTCATGATTCAAGATTCAATTCATGATTCATGATTCATCATTCAATTCATAATTCATGTTTTAAATCATGATTCAATTCATGATTCATGTTTCAATTTATGATTCAATTCTTGATTCAATTCATAATTCAAATCATGATTCATGATTCAATTCATGATTCAATATTCATGATTTAATGCATGATTCATGATTCATGCTTCAATGCATGATTCATGATTCGATTCATGATTCATGTTTGAATTCATTATTCAATTCATGATTCATTTCATGATTCATGATTCAATTCATGATTCATGATTCAATTCATGATTTATGATTCATAATTTATGATTCATGATTCAATTCATGATTCATGATTCGATTCATGATTCATGATTCGATTCATGATTCATGATTCATGATTCAAATTATGATTCATGATTCAATTCATGATTCATGATTCATGATTCAATTCATGATTTGTGATTCATGATTCAATTCATTATTCATAATTCAATTCATGATTTCTGATTCATGATTCGATTCATGATTCATGATTTAAAACATGAATTATGAATTCAATCATGAATCATGAATTGAATCTTGAATCATGATTCAATTCATGATTCATGATTGAATTCATAATTCATGTTTTAAATCATGATTCGATTCATGATTCATGTTTTAATTCATGATTCATGATTCAATTCATGATTCAATTCATGATTCATGATTCAATTCATGATTCATGATTCGATTCATGATTCAATTCATGATTCATGATTCATGATTCAATTTATGATTCATGATTCGATTCATGATTCATGATTCAATTCTTGATTCATGATTCATGATTCGATTCATGATTCATGATTCATGATTCAATTCATGATTCATGATTTATGATTCAATTCATGATTCATGATTGAAATCATAATTCATGTTTTAAATCATGATTCAATTCATGATTCATGTTTTAATTCATGATTCATGATTCAATTCATGATTCAATTCATGATTCAATTCGTGATTCATGATGCAATTCATGATTCATGTTTGAATTCATTATTCAATTCATGATTCATGATTTAATGCATGATTCATGATTCATGCTTCAATGCATGATTCATGATTCAATTCATGATTCATGTTTGAATTCATTATTCAATTCATGATTCATTTCATGATTCATGATTCAATTCATGATTCATGATTCAATTCATGATTTATGATTCATAATTCATGATTCATGATTCAATTCATGATTCATGATTCGATTCATGATTCATGATTCAAATTATGATTCATGATTCAATTCATGATTCATGATTCAATTCATGATTTGTGATTCATGATTCAATTCATTATTCATAATTCAATTCATGATTTCTGATTCATGATTCGATTCATGATTCATGATTTAAAACATGAATTATGAATTCAATCATGAATCATGAATTGAATCTTGAATCATGATTCAATTCATGATTCATGATTGAATTCATAATTCATGTTTTAAATCATGATTCTATTCATGATTCATGTTTTAATTCATGATTCATGATTCAATTCATGATTCATGATTCAATTCATGATTCATGATTCATAATTCAATTCATGATTCATGATTCATGATTCGATTCAGGATTCATGATTCAATTCATGATTCATGATTCAATTAATGATTCATGATTCATGATTCATGATTTAATTCATGATTCATTTTATAAATCATGATTCAATTCATGATTCATTATTCAATTCATGATTCATGATTCATGAATTATGATTCAATTCATGATTCAATTCATGATTCATGATTCGATTCATGATTTAATTCATGATTCATGATTCAATTCATGATTCATGATTCGATTCATGATTCATGATTCAATTCTTGATTCATGATTCGATTCTTGATTCATGATTCATGTTTTAATTCATGAATCATGTTTCAATTCATGATTCAATTCATGATTCATGATTGAATTCATAATTCATGTTTTAAATCATGATTCAATTCATGATTCATGTTTTAATTCATGATTCATGATTCAATTCATGATTCAATTCATGATTCATGATTCAATTCATGATTCAAGATTCGATTCATGATTCAATTCATGATTCATGATTCATGATTCAATTTATGATTCATGATTCGATTCATGATTCATGATTCAATTCATGATTCATGATTCAATTTATGAATTATGATTCGATTCATGCTTCATGATTCAATTCATGATTCATGATTCATAATTCAATTCATGATTCATGATTCATGATTCGATTCAGGATTCAATTCATGATTCGAATCATTATTCATGATTCATTATTTGAATCATGATTCATGATTCATGATTCATGATTCGATTCATGATTCGATATATGATTCATGATTCAATTTATGATTTATGATTCATGATTCAATTCGTGATTCATGTTTTAATTCATGATTCATGATTCAATTCATGATTCAATTCATGATTCAATTCGTGATTCATGATGCAATTCATGATTCATGTTTGAATTCATTATTCAATTCATGATTCATGATTTAATGCATGATTCATGATTCATGCTTCAATGCATGATTCATGATTCAATTCATGATTCATGTTTGAATTCATTATTCAATTCATGATTCATTTCATGATTCATGATTCAATTCATGATTCATGATTCAATTCATGATTTATGATTCATAATTCATGATTCATGATTCAATTCATGATTCATGATTCGATTCATGATTCATGATTCAAATTATGATTCATGATTCAATTCATGATTCATGATTCATGATTCAATTCATGATTTGTGATTCATGATTCAATTCATTATTCATAATTCAATTCATGATTTCTGATTCATGATTCGATTCATGATTCATGATTTAAAACATGAATTATGAATTCAATCATGAATCATGAATTGAATCTTGAATCATGATTCAATTCATGATTCATGATTGAATTCATAATTCATGTTTTAAATCATGATTCTATTCATGATTCATGTTTTAATTCATGATTCATGATTCAATTCATGATTCATGATTCAATTCATGATTCATGATTCATAATTCAATTCATGATTCATGATTCATGATTCGATTCAGGATTCATGATTCAATTCATGATTCATGATTCAATTAATGATTCATGATTCATGATTCATGATTTAATTCATGATTCATTTTATAAATCATGATTCAATTCATGATTCATTATTCAATTCATGATTCATGATTCAATTCATGATTCATGATTCATGATTCATGAATTATGATTCAATTCATGATTCAATTCATGATTCATGATTCGATTCATGATTTAATTCATGATTCATGATTCAATTCATGATTCATGATTCGATTCATGATTCATGATTCAATTCTTGATTCATGATTCATGTTTTAATTCATGAATCATGTTTCAATTCATGATTCAATTCATGATTCATGATTGAATTCATAATTCATGTTTTAAATCATGATTCAATTCATGATTCATGTTTTAATTCATGATTCATGATTCAATTCATGATTCAATTCATGATTCATGATTCAATTCATGATTCATGATTCGATTCATGATTCAATTCATGATTCATGATTCATGATTCAATTTATGATTCATGATTCGATTCATGATTCATGATTCAATTCATGATTCATGATTCAATTTATGAATTATGATTCGATTCATGCTTCATGATTCAATTCATGATTCATGATTCATAATTCAATTCATGATTCATGATTCATGATTCGATTCAGGATTCAATTCATGATTCGAATCATTATTCATGATTCATTATTTGAATCATGATTCATGATTCATGATTCATGATTCGATTCATGATTCATAATTTATGATTCATGATTCATGATTCAATTCATGATTCATGATTCAATTCATGATTCATGATTTAATTCATGATTCATAATTCATGATTCAATTCATGATTCGATATATGATTCATGATTCAATTTATGATTTATGATTCATGATTCAATTCGTGATTCATGATCCAATTCATGATTCATGATTCTTTTCATGATTCATGATTCATGATTCAATTCATGATTTGTGATTCATGATTCAATTCATGATTCATAATTAAATTCATGATTTGTGACTCATGATTCGATTCATGTTTCATGATTCGATTCATGATTCAAGATTCAATTCATGATTCATGATTCATGATTCAATTCATAATTCATGTTTTAAATCATGATTCAATTCATGATTCATGTTTCAATTTATGATTCAATTCTTGATTCAATTCATATTTCAAATCATGATTCATGATTCAATTCATGATTCATTATTCATGATTTAATGCATGATTCATGATTCATGCTTCAATGCATGATTCATGATTCGATTCATGATTCATGTTTGAATTCATTATTCAATTCATGATTCATTTCATGAATCATGATTCAGTTCATGATTCATGATTCAATTCATGATTTATGATTCATAATTCATGATTCATGATTCAATTCATGATTCATGATTCGATTCATGATTCATGATTCATGATTCGATTCATGATTCATGATTCAAATTATGATTCATGATTCAATTCATGATTCATGATTCAAATTATGATTCATGATTCAATTCATGATTTGTGATTCATGATTCAATTCATTATTCATAATTCAATTCATGATTTCTGATTCATGATTCGATTCATGATTCATGATTTAAAACATGAATTATGAATTCAATCATGAATCATGAATTGAATCTTGAATCATGATTCAATTCATGATTCATGATTGAATTCATAATTCATGTTTTAAATCATGATTCGATTCATGATTCATGATTTAATTCATGATTCATAATTCATGATTCAATTCATGATTCGATATATGATTCATGATTCAATTCATGATTCATGATTCGATTAATGATTTAATTCATGATTCATGATTCATGATTCAATTCATGATTCATGATTCATAATTCAATTCATGGTTCATGATTCATGATTCGATTCAGGATTCATGATTCAATTCATGATTCATGATTCGATTCATGATTCATGATTCATGATTCATGATTCGATTCATGATTC
Organism: Mixophyes australis; assembly: GCA_036250195.1. Classification (NCBI taxonomy): domain Eukaryota; kingdom Metazoa; phylum Chordata; class Amphibia; order Anura; family Limnodynastidae; genus Mixophyes; species Mixophyes australis. The sequence continues at coordinate 209,823,522 of JAVHZZ010000004.1, read as the reverse complement.
GATTCATGATTCATGATTCAATTCATGATTCATGATTCAATTCATGATTCATGATTCATTATTTAATTCATGATTCATTTTATAAATCATGATTCAATTCATGATTCATTATTCAATTCATGATTCATGATTCAATTCATGATTCATGATTCATGATTCATGAATTATGATTCAATTCATGATTCAATTCATGATTCATGATTCAATTCATTATTTAATTCATGATTCATGATTCGATTCATGATTCATGATTCAATTCTTGATTCATGATTCATGATTCGATTCATGATTCATGATTCATGATTCAATTCATGATTCATGATTGAATTCATAATTCATGTTTTAAATCATGATTCAATTCATGATTCATGTTTTAATTCATGATTCATGATTCAATTCATGATTCAATTCATGATTCAATTCATGATTCAATTCATGATTCAATTTGTGATTCATGATTCAATGCATAATTCATGATTCTAGATTTGATACATGATTCAAGATTCAATTCATGATTCATGATTCATGATTCAATTCATGATTCGAATCATAATTCATGATTCATGATTTGAATCATGATTCATGATTCATGATTTATGATTCATGATTCATGATTCAATTCATGATTCATGATTTAATTCATGATTCATAATTCATGATTCAATTCATGATTTGATATATGATTCATGATTCAATTTATGATTTATGATTCATGATTCAATTCGTGATTCATGATCCAATTCATGATTCATGATTCATTTCATGATTCATGGTTCAATTCATGATTTGTGATTCATGACTCAATTCATGATTCATAATTAAATTCATGATTTGTGACTCATGATTCGATTTATGTTTCATGATTCGATTCATGATTCAAGATTCAATTCATGATTCATGATTCATGATTCAATTCATAATTCATGTTTTAAATCATGATTCAATTCATGATTCATGTTTTAATTTATGATTTAATTCTTGATTCAATTCATAATTCAAATCATGATTCATGATTCAATTCATGATTCAATATTCATGATTTAATGCATGATTCATGATTCATGCTTCAATGCATGATTCATGATTCATGATTCGATTCATGATTCATGTTTGAATTCATTATTCAATTCATGATTCAATTCATGATTCATGATTCGATTCATGATTCATGATTCGATTCATGATTCATGATTCATGATACAAATTATGATTCATGATTCAATTCATGATTCATGATTCATGATTCAATTCATGATTTGTGATTCATGATTCAATTCATTATTCATAATTCAATTCATGATTTCTGATTCATGATTCGATTCATGATTCATGATTCAATTCTTGATTCATGATTCATGATTCGATTCATGATTCATGATTTATGATTCAATTCATGATTCATGATTGAAATCATAATTCATGTTTTAAATCATGATTCAATTCATGATTCATGTTTTAATTCATGATTCATGATTCAATTCATGATTCAATTCATGATTCAATTCGTGATTCATGATTCAATGCATGATTCATGATTCTAGATTCGATTCATGATTCATGATTCAATTCATGATTCGAATCATAATTCATGATTCATGATTTGAATCATGATTCATGATTCATGATTCATGATTCGATTCATGATTCATGATTTATGATTCATGATTCATGATTCATGATTCGATTCATGATTCATGATTTATGATTCATGATTCATGATTCAATTCATGATTCATGATTTAATTCGTGATTCATAATTCATGATTCAATTCATGATTCGATATATGATTCATGATTCAATTCATGATTTGTGATTCATGATTCAATTCATGATTCATAATTAAATTCATGATTTGTGACTCATGATTCGATTCATGTTTCATGATTCGATTCATGATTCAAGATTCAATTCATGATTCATGATTCATGATTCAATTCATAATTAATGTTTTAAATCATGATTCAATTCATGATTCATGTTTCAATTTATGATTCAATTCTTGATTCAATTCATAATTCAAATCATGATTCATGATTCAATTCATGATTCAATATTCATGATTTAATGCATGATTCATGATTCATGCTTCAATGCATGATTCATGATTCATGATTCGATTCATGATTCATGTTTGAATTCATTATTCAATTCATAAATCATTTCATGATTCATGATTCAATTCATGATTCATGATTCAATTCATGATTTATGATTCATAATTCATGATTCATGATTCAATTGATGTTTCATGATTCGATTCATGATTCATGATTCGATTCATGATTCATGATTCATGATTAAAATTATGATTCATGATTCAATTCATGATTCATGATTCATGATTCAATTAATGATTTGTGATTCATGATTCAATTCATTATTCATAATTCAATTCATGATTTCTGAATCATGATTCGATTCATGATTCATGATTTAAAACATGAATTATGAATTCAATCATGAATCATGAATTGAATCTTGAATCATGATTCAATTCATGATTCATGATTGAATTCATAATTCATGTTTTAAATCATGATTCGATTCATGATTCATGTTTTAATTCATGATTCATGATTCAATTCATGATTCAATTCATGATTCATGATTCAATTCATGATTCATGATTCGATTCATGATTCATGATTCAATTCATGATTCATGATTCATGATTCAATTTATGAATTATGATTCGATTCATGATTCATGATTCAATTCATGATTCATGATTCATAATTCAATTCATGATTCATGATTCATGATTCGATTCAGGATTCATGATTCAATTCATGATTCATGATTCGATTCATGATTCATGATTCATGATTCGATTCATGATTCGATTCATGATTCATGATTCAATTCATGATTCATGATTCAATTCATGATTCATGATTCATGATTCATGATTTAATTCATGATTCATTTTATAAATCATGATTCAATTCATGATTCATTATTCAATTCATGATTCATGATTAAATTCATGATTCATGATTCATGATTCATGAATTATGATTCAATTCATGATTCATTTCATGATTCATGATTCGATTCATGATTTAATTCATGATTCATGATTCATGATTCAATTCATGATTCATGATTCGATTCATGATTCATGATTCAATTCTTGATTCATGATTCATGATTCGATTCTTGATTCATGATTCATGTTTTAATTCATGATTCATGATTCAATTCATGATTCAATTCATGATTCATGATTGAATTCATAATTCATGTTTTAAATCATGATTCAATTCATGATTCATGTTTTAATTCATGATTCATGATTCAATTCATGATTCATGATTCAATTCATGATTCATGATTCGATTCATGATTCAATTCATGATTCATGATTCATGATTCAATTTATGATTCATGATTCGATTCATGATTCATGATTCAATTCATGATTCATGATTCAATTTAGGAATTATGATTCGATTCATGCTTCATGATTCAATTCATGATTCATGATTCATAATTCAATTCATGATTCATGATTCATGATTCGATTCAGGATTCATGATTCAATTCATGATTCATGATTCAATTCATGATTCAATATTCATGATTCAATTCATGATTCGATTCATGATTCATGATTCATGATTCAATTCATGATTCATGATTCAATTCATGATTCATGATTCATGAATTATGATTCAGTTCATGATTCATGATTCAATTCATGATTCATGATTAAATTCATGATTCATGATTCAATTCATGATTCATAATTCATGATTCAATTCATGATTCATGATTCAATTCATGATTCATAAATCATTTCATGATTCATTTCATCATTCATGATTCCATTCATGATTCATGATTCATTTTATGATTTATGATGCATGATTCAATTCATGATTTGTGATTCATGATTCAATTCATGATTCATGAGTCGATTCATGATACTTGATTCGAATTATGATTCATGACTCGATTCATAATTCATGATTCATGATTCGATTCATGATTCAAGATTCAATTCATGATTCATGATTCAATTCATAATTCATGTTTTAAATTATGATTCAATTCATAAATCATGGTTTAATTCATGATTTAAAATTCAATTTATGATTCAATTCATGATTCATGATTCAATTCATGATTCATGATTCTTAATTCATGATTCAATTCATGATTCATGATTCGATTCATGATTCATGATTCGATTCATGATTCAATTCATGAATTATGATTCAATTTATGATTCATGATTCGATTCATGATTCATGATTTAATTCTTGATTCATGATTCATGATTCAATTCATGATTCATGATTCATGATTCATGATTTAATTCATGATTCATTTTATAAATCATGATTCAATTCATGATTCATTATTCAATTCATGATTCATGATTCAATTCATGAATCATGATTCATGATTCATGAATTATGATTCAATTCATGATTCAATTCATGATTCATGATTCGATTCATGATTTAATTCATGATTCATGATTCATGATTCAATTCATGATTCATGATTCGATTCATGATTCATGATTCAATTCTTGATTCATGATTCATGATTCGATTCTTGATTCATGATTTATGTTTCAATTCATGATTCATGATTCAATTCATGATTCATGATTCAATTCATAATTCATGTTTTAAATCATGATTGAATTCATGATTCATGTTTTAATTCATGATTCATGACTCAATTCATGATTCAATTCATGATTCATGATTCAATTCATGATTCATGATTCGATTCATGATTCAATTCATGATTCATGATTCAATATTCAATTTATGATTCATGATTCGATTCATGATTCATGATTCAATTTTTGATTCATAATTCAATTTATGAATTATGATTCGATTCATGCTTCATGATTCAATTCATGATTCATGATTCATAATTCAATTCATGATTCATGATTCGATTCAGGATTCATGATTCAATTCATGATTCATGATTCAATTCATGATTCAATATTCATGATTCGATTCATGATTCGATTCATGATTCATGATTCATGATTCAATTCATGATTCATGATTCAATTCATGATTCATGATTCATGATTTAATTCATGATTCATTATTCAATTCATGATTCATGATTCAATTCATTATTAATGATTCATGAATTATGATTCAGTTCATGATTCATGATTCAATTCATGATTCATGATTAAATTCATGATTCATGATTCAATTCATGATTCATAATTCATGATTCAATTCATGATTCATGATTCAATTCATGATTCATAAATCATTTCATGATTCATTTCATCATTCATGATTCCATTCATGATTCATGATTCATTTTATGATTCATGATGCATGATTCAATTCATGATTTGTGATTCATGATTCAATTCATGATTCATGAGTCGATTCATGATACTTGATTCGAATTTTGATTCATGACTCGATTCATAATTCATGATTTATGATTCGATTCATGATTCATGATTCATGATTCAATTCATGTTTCGATATATGATTCATGATTCAATTCATGATTTATGATTCATGATTCAATTCGTGATTCATGATCCAATTCATGATTCATGATTCATTTCATGATTCATGATTCATGATTCAATTCATGATTTGTGATTCATGATTCAATTCATGATTCATAATTAAATTCATGATTTGTGACTCATGATTCGATTCATGTTTCATGATTCGATTCATGATTCATGATTCATGATTCCATTCATGATTCATGATTCATTTTATGATTTATGATTCATGATTCAATTCATGATTTGTGATTCATGATTCAATTCATGATTCATAATTAAATTCATGATTTGTGACTCATGATTCGATTCATGTTTCATGATTTGATTCATGATTCATGATTAATTTTATGATTTATGATTCATGATTCAATTCATGATTTATGATTCATGATTCAATTCATGATTCATGATTCATAATTCAATTCATGGTTCATGATTCATGATTCGATTCAGGATTCATGATTCAATTCATGATTCATGATTCGATTCATGATTCATGATTCATGATTCATGATTCGATTCATGATTCGATTCATGATTCATGATTCATGATTCAATTCATGATTCATGATTCAATTCATGATTCATGATTCATTATTTAATTCATGATTCATTTTATAAATCATGATTCAATTCATGATTCATTATTCAATTCATGATTCATGATTCAATTCATGATTCATGATTCATGATTCATGAATTATGATTCAATTCATGATTCAATTCATGTTTCATGATTCAATTCATTATTTAATTCATGATTCATGATTCGATTCATGATTCAATTCTTGATTCATGATTCATGATTCGATTCATGATTCATGATTCATGATTCAATTCATGATTCATGATTGAATTCATAATTCATGTTTTAAATCATGATTCAATTCATGATTCATGTTTTAATTCATGATTCATGATTCAATTCTTGATTCATGATTCATGATTCGATTCTTGATTCATGATTCATGTTTTAATTCATGATTCATGATTCAATTCATGATTCAATTCATGATTCATGATTGAATTCATAATTCATGTTTTAAATCATGATTCAATTCATGATTCATGTTTTAATTCATGATTCATGATTCAATTCATGATTCATGATTCAATTCATGATTCATGATTCGATTCATGATTCAATTCATGATTCATGATTCATGATTCAATTTATGATTCATGATTCGATTCATGATTCATGATTCAATTCATGATTCATGATTCAATTTAGGAATTATGATTCGATTCATGCTTCATGATTCAATTCATGATTCATGATTCATAATTCAATTCATGATTCATGATTCGATTCAGGATTCATGATTCAATTCATGATTCATGATTCAATTCATGATTCAATATTCATGATTCAATTCATGATTCGATTCATGATTCATGATTCATGATTCAATTCATGATTCATGATTCAATTCATGATTCATGATTCATGAATTATGATTCAGTTCATGATTCATGATTCAATTCATGATTCATGATTAAATTCATGATTCATGATTCAATTCATGATTCATAATTCATGATTCAATTAATGATTCATGATTCAATTCATGATTCATAAATCATTTCATGATTCATTTCATCATTCATGATTCCATTCATGATTCATGATTCATTTTATGATTTATGATGCATGATTCAATTCATGATTTGTGATTCATGATTCAATTCATGATTCATGAGTCGATTCATGATACTTGATTCGAATTATGATTCATGACTCGATTCATAATTCATGATTCATGATTCGATTCATGATTCAAGATTCAATTCATGATTCATGATTCAATTCATAATTCATGTTTTAAATTATGATTCAATTCATAAATCATGGTTTAATTCATGATTTAAAATTCAATTTATGATTCAATTCATGATTCATGATTCAATTCATGATTCATGATTCTTAATTCATGATTCAATTCATGATTCATGATTCGATTCATGATTCATGATTCGATTCATGATTCAATTCATGAATTATGATTCAATTTATGATTCATGATTCGATTCATGATTCATGATTTAATTCTTGATTCATGATTCATGATTCAATTCATGATTCATGATTCATGATTCATGATTTAATTCATGATTCATTTTATAAATCATGATTCAATTCATGATTCATTATTCAATTCATGATTCATGATTCAATTCATGAATCATGATTCATGATTCATGAATTATGATTCAATTCATGATTCAATTCATGATTCATGACTCGATTCATGATTTAACTCATGATTCATGATTCATGATTCAATTCATGATTCATGATTCGATTCATGATTCATGATTCAATTCTTGATTCATGATTCATGATTCGATTCTTGATTCATGATTTATGTTTCAATTCATGATTCATGATTCAATTCATGATTCAATTCATGATTCATGATTCAATTCATAATTCATGTTTTAAATCATGATTGAATTCATGATTCATGTTTTAATTCATGATTCATGACTCAATTCATGATTCAATTCATGATTCATGATTCAATTCATGATTCATGATTCGATTCATGATTCAATTCATGATTCATGATTCATGATTCAATTTATGATTCATGATTCGATTCATGATTCATGATTCAATTTATGATTCATGATTCAATTTATGAATTATGATTCGATTCATGCTTCATGATTCAATTCATGATTCATGATTCATAATTCAATTCATGATTCATGATTCATGATTCGATTCAGGATTCATGATTCAATTCATGATTCATGATTCAATTCATGATTCAATATTCATGATTCGATTCATGATTCGATTCATGATTCATGATTCATGATTCAATTCATGATTCATGATTCAATTCATGATTCATGATTCATGATTTAATTCATGATTCATTATTCAATTCATGATTCATGATTCAATTCATTATTCATGATTCATGAATTATGATTCAGTTCATGATTCATGATTCAATTCATGATTCATGATTAAATTCATGATTCATGATTCAATTCATGATTCATAATTCATGATTCAATTCATGATTCATGATTCAATTCATGATTCATAAATCATTTCATGATTCATTTCATCATTCATGATTCCATTCATGATTCATGATTCATTTTATGATTCATGATGCATGATTCAATTCATGATTTGTGATTCATGATTCAATTCATGATTCATGAGTCGATTCATGATACTTGATTCGAATTTTGATTCATGACTCGATTCATAATTCATGATTCATGATTCGATTCATGATTCATGATTCATGATTCAATTCATGTTTCGATATATGATTCATGATTCAATTCATGATTTATGATTCATGATTCAATTCGTGATTCATGATCCAATTCATGATTCATGATTCATTTCATGATTCATGATTCATGATTCAATTCATGATTTGTGATTCATGATTCAATTCATGATTCATAATTAAATTCATGATTTGTGACTCATGATTCGATTCATGTTTCATGATTCGATTCATGATTCATGATTCATGATTCCATTCATGATTCATGATTCATTTTATGATTTATGATTCATGATTCAATTCATGATTTGTGATTCATGATTCAATTCATGATTCATAATTAAATTCATGATTTGTGACTCATGATTCGATTCATGTTTCATGATTTGATTCATGATTCATGATTAATTGTATGATTTATGATTCATGATTCAATTCATGATTTATGATTCATGATTCAATTCATGATTCATGATTCATAATTCAATTCATGGTTCATGATTCATGATTCGATTCAGGATTCATGATTCAATTCATGATTCATGATTCGATTCATGATTCATGATTCATGATTCATGATTCGATTCATGATTCGATTCATGATTCATGATTCATGATTCAATTCATGATTCATGATTCAATTCATGATTCATGATTCATTATTTAATTCATGATTCATTTTATAAATCATGATTCAATTCATGATTCATTATTCAATTCATGATTCATGATTCAATTCATGATTCATGATTCATGATTCATGAATTATGATTCAATTCATGATTCAATTCATGTTTCATGATTCAATTCATTATTTAATTCATGATTCATGATTCGATTCATGATTCATGATTCAATTCTTGATTCATGATTCATGATTCGATTCATGAATCATGATTCATGATTCAATTCATGATTCATGATTGAATTCATAATTCATGTTTTAAATCATGATTCAATTCATGATTCATGTTTTAATTCATGATTCATGATTCAATTCATGATTCAATTCATGATTCAATTTGTGATTCATGATTCAATGCATAATTCATGATTCTAGATTTGATACATGATTCAAGATTCAATTCATGATTCATGATTCATGATTCAATTCATAAATCGAATCATAATTCATGATTCATGATTCGATTCATGATTCATGATTTATGATTCATGATTCATGATTCAATTCATGATTCATGATTTAATTCATGATTCATAATTCATGATTCAATTCATGATTTGATATATGATTCATGATTCAATTTATGATTTATGATTCATGATTCAATTCGTGATTCATGATCCAATTCATGATTCATGATTCATTTCATGATTCATGGTTCAATTCATGATTTGTGATTCATGACTCAATTCATGATTCATAATTAAATTCATGATTTGTGACTCATGATTCGATTTATGTTTCATGATTCGATTCATGATTCAAGATTGAATTCATGATTCATGATTCATGATTCAATTCATAATTCATGTTTTAAATCATGATTCAATTCATGATTCATGTTTTAATTTATGATTCAATTCTTGATTCAATTCATAATTCAAATCATGATTCATGATTCAATTCATGATTCAATATTCATGATTTAATGCATGATTCATGATTCATGCTTCAATGCATGATTCATGATTCATGATTCGATTCATGATTCATGTTTGAATTCATTATTCAATTCATGATTCAATTCATGATTCATGATTCGATTCATGATTCATGATTCGATTCATGATTCATGATTCATGATACAAATTATGATTCATGATTCAATTCATGATTCATGATTCATGATTCAATTCATGATTCATGATTGAAATCATAATTCATGTTTTAAATCATGATTCAATTCATGATTCATGTTTTAATTCATGATTCATGATTCAATTCATGATTCAATTCATGATTCAATTCGTGATTCATGATTCAATGCATGATTCATGATTCTAGATTCGATTCATGATTCATGATTCAATTCATGATTCGAATCATAATTCATGATTCATGATTTGAATCATGATTCATGATTCATGATTCATGATTCGATTCATGATTCATGATTTATGATTCATGATTCATGATTCAATTCATGATTCATGATTTAATTCGTGATTCATAATTCATGATTCAATTCATGATTCGATATATGATTCATGATTCAATTCATGATTTGTGATTCATGATTCAATTCATGATTCATAATTAAATTCATGATTTGTGACTCATGATTCGATTCATGTTTCATGATTCGATTCATGATTCAAGATTCAATTCATGATTCATGATTCATGATTCAATTCATAATTAATGTTTTAAATCATGATTCAATTCATGATTCATGTTTCAATTTATGATTCAATTCTTGATTCAATTCATAATTCAAATCATGATTCATGATTCAATTCATGATTCAATATTCATGATTTAATGCATGATTCATGATTCATGCTTCAATGCATGATTCATGATTCATGATTCGATTCATGATTCATGTTTGAATTCATTATTCAATTCATAAATCATTTCATGATTCATGATTCAATTCATGATTCATGATTCAATTCATGATTTATGATTCATAATTCATGATTCATGATTCAATTCATGTTTCATGATTCGATTCATGATTCATGATTCGATTCATGATTCATGATTCATGATTAAAATTATGATTCATGATTCAATTCATGATTCATGATTCATGATTCAATTAATGATTTGTGATTCATGATTCAATTCATTATTCATAATTCAATTCATGATTTCTGAATCATGATTCGATTCATGATTCATGATTTAAAACATGAATTATGAATTCAATCATGAATCATGAATTGAATCTTGAATCATGATTCAATTCATGATTCATGATTGAATTCATAATTCATGTTTTAAATCATGATTCGATTCATGATTCATGTTTTAATTCATGATTCATGATTCAATTCATGATTCAATTCATGATTCATGATTCAATTCATGATTCATGATTCGATTCATGATTCAATTCATGATTCATGATTCATGATTCAATTTATGATTCATGATTCGATTCATGATTCATGATTCAATTCATGATTCATGATTCAATTTATGAATTATGATTCGATTCATGATTCATGATTCAATTCATGATTCATGATTCATAATTCAATTCATGATTCATGATTCATGATTCGATTCAGGATTCATGATTCAATTCATGATTCATGATTCGATTCATGATTCATGATTCATGATTCGATTCATGATTCGATTCATGATTCATGATTCAATTCATGATTCATGATTCAATTCATGATTCATGATTCATGATTCATGATTTAATTCATGATTCATTTTATAAATCATGATTCAATTCATGATTCATTATTCAATTCATGATTCATGATTCAATTCATGATTCATGATTCATGATTCATGAATTATGATTCAATTCATGATTCATTTCATGATTCATGATTCGATTCATGATTTAATTCATGATTCATGATTCATGATTCAATTCATGATTCAATTCATGATTCATGATTGAATTCATAATTCATGTTTTAAATCATGATTCAATTCATGATTCATGTTTTAATTCATGATTCATGATTCAATTCATGATTCATGATTCAATTCATGATTCATGATTCGATTCATGATTCAATTCATGATTCATGATTCATGATTCAATTTATGATTCATGATTCGATTCATGATTCATGATTCAATTCATGATTCATGATTCAATTTAGGAATTATGATTCGATTCATGCTTCATGATTCAATTCATGATTCATGATTCATAATTCAATTCATGATTCATGATTCATGATTCGATTCAGGATTCATGATTCAATTCATGATTCATGATTCAATTCATGATTCAATATTCATGATTCAATTCATGATTCGATTCATGATTCATGATTCATGATTCAATTCATGATTCATGATTCAATTCATGATTCATGATTCATGAATTATGATTCAGTTCATGATTCATGATTCAATTCATGATTCATGATTAAATTCATGATTCATGATTCAATTCATGATTCATAATTCATGATTCAATTCATGATTCATGATTCAATTCATGATTCATAAATCATTTCATGATTCATTTCATCATTCATGATTCCATTCATGATTCATGATTCATTTTATGATTTATGATGCATGATTCAATTCATGATTTGTGATTCATGATTCAATTCATGATTCATGAGTCGATTCATGATACTTGATTCGAATTATGATTCATGACTCGATTCATAATTCATGATTCATGATTCGATTCATGATTCAAGATTCAATTCATGATTCATGATTCAATTCATAATTCATGTTTTAAATTATGATTCAATTCATAAATCATGGTTTAATTCATGATTTAAAATTCAATTTATGATTCAATTCATGATTCATGATTCAATTCATGATTCATGATTCTTAATTCATGATTCAATTCATGATTCATGATTCGATTCATGATTCATGATTCGATTCATGATTCAATTCATGAATTATGATTCAATTTATGATTCATGATTCGATTCATGATTCATGATTTAATTCTTGATTCATGATTCATGATTCAATTCATGATTCATGATTCATGATTCATGATTTAATTCATGATTCATTTTATAAATCATGATTCAATTCATGATTCATTATTCAATTCATGATTCATGATTCAATTCATGAATCATGATTCATGATTCATAATTTATGATTCAATTCATGATTCAATTCATGATTCATGATTCGATTCATGATTTAATTCATGATTCATGATTCATGATTCAATTCATGATTCATGATTCGATTCATGATTCATGATTCAATTCTTGATTCATGATTCATGATTCGATTCTTGATTCATGATTCATGTTTCAATTCATGATTCATGATTCAATTCATGATTCAATTCATGATTCATGATTGAATTCATAATTCATGTTTTAAATCATGATTGAATTCATGATTCATGTTTTAATTCATGATTCATGATTCAATTCATGATTCAATTCATGATTCATGATTCAATTCATGATTCATGATTCGATTCATGATTCAATTCATGATTCATGATTCAATTTATGATTCATGATTCGATTCATGATTCATGATTCAATTTATGATTCATGATTCAATTTATGAATTATGATTCGATTCATGCTTCATGATTCAATTCATGATTCATGATTCATAATTCAATTCATGATTCATGATTCATGATTCGATTCAGGATTCATGATTCAATTCATGATTCATGATTCAATTCATGATTCAATATTCATGATTCGATTCATGATTCGATTCATGATTCATGATTCATGATTCAATTCATGATTCATGATTCAATTCATGATTCATGATTCATGATTTAATTCATGATTCATTATTCAATTCATGATTCATGATTCAATTCATGATTCATGATTCATGAATTATGATTCAGTTCATGATTCATGATTCAATTCATGATTCATGATTAAATTCATGATTCATGATTCAATTCATGATTCATAATTCATGATTCAATTCATGATTCATGATTCAATTCATGATTCATAAATCATTTCATGATTCATTTCATCATTCATGATTCCATTCATGATTCATGATTCATTTTATGATTCATGATGCATGATTCAATTCATGATTTGTGATTCATGATTCAATTCATGATTCATGAGTCGATTCATGATACTTGATTCGAATTTTGATTCATGACTCGATTCATAATTCATGATTCATGATTCGATTCATGATTCATGATTCATGATTCAATTCATGTTTCGATATATGATTCATGATTCAATTCATGATTTATGATTCATGATTCAATTCGTGATTCATGATCCAATTCATGATTCATGATTCATTTCATGATTCATGATTCATGATTCAATTCATGATTTGTGATTCATGATTCAATTCATGATTCATAACTAAATTCATGATTTGTGACTCATGATTCGATTCATGTTTCATGATTCGATTCATGATTCATGATTCATGATTCCATTCATGATTCATGATTCATTTTATGATTTATGATTCATGATTCAATTCATGATTTGTGATTCATGATTCAATTCATGATTCATAATTAAATTCATGATTTGTGACTCATGATTCGATTCATGTTTCATGATTTGATTCATGATTCATGATTAATTTTATGATTTATGATTCATGATTCAATTCATGATTTATGATTCATGATTCAATTCATGATTCATGAGTCAATTCATGATTCTTGATTCGAATTATGATTCATGATTCGATTCATAATTCATGATTCATGATTCGATTCATGATTCAAGATTCAATTCATGATTCATGATTCATGATTCAATTTATAATTCATGTTTTAAATTATGATTAAATTCATGATTCATGTATTAATTAATGATTTATGATTCAATTCATGATTCAATTCATGATTCATGATTCAATTCATGATTCATGATTCTTAATTAATGATTCAATTCTTGATTCATGATTCGATTCATGATTCATGATTCGATTCATGATTCAATTCATAATTCATGATTCATGATTCAATTTATGATTCATTATTCGATTCATGATTCATGATTCAATTCTTGATTTATGATTCATGATTCGATTCATGATTCATGATTCAATTCTTGATTCATGATTTATAATTCAATTCATGATTCATGATTAATTTCATGATTCAATTCATGGTTCATGAATCTTGATTCAATTCATGATTTATTTCATGATTCTTCATTCATAATTCAATTCATGATTTAATTCATGATTATTCATTCATGATTTAAATTATGATTTAATTCATGATTCATGATTCATGATTCAATTCGTAATTCATGATTCATTATTCATGATTCGATTCATGATTCATGATTCATGATTCAATTCATAGTTCATGATTCAATTTATGATTCATGATTCATTTCATGATTTATGATTCATGATTCAATTCATGATTCATGAGTCAATTCATGATTCTTGATTCGAATTATGATTCATGATTCGATTCATAATTCATGATTCATGATTCGATTCATGATTCAAGATTCAATTCATGATTCATGATTCATGATTCAATTTATAATTCATGTTTTAAATTATGATTAAATTCATGATTCATGTATTAATTAATGATTTATGATTCAATTCATGATTCAATTCATGATTCATGTTTTAATTCATGATTCATGATTCAATTCATGATTCAATTCATGATTCATGATTCAATTCATGATTCATGATTCGATTCATGATTCAATTCATGATTCATGATTCATGATTCAATTTATGATTCATGATTCGATTCATGATTCATGATTCAATTCATGATTCATGATTCAATTTATGAATTATGATTCGATTCATGCTTCATGATTCAATTCATGATTCATGATTCATAATTCAATTCATGATTCATGATTCATGATTCGATTCAGGATTCATGATTCAATTCATGATTCATGATTCAATTCATGATTCGATTCATGATTCGATTCATGATTCATGATTCATGATTCATGATTCAATTCATGATTCATGATTCAATTCATGATTCATGATTCATGATTTAATGCATGATTCATTATTCAATTCATGATTCATGATTCAATTCATGATTCATGATTCATGAATTATGATTCAGTTCATGATTCATGATTCATAATTCATGATTCAATTCATGATTCATGATTCAATTCATGATTCATAAATCATTTCATGATTCATTTCATCATTCATGATTCCATTCATGATTCATGATTCATTTTATGATTCATGATGCATGATTCAATTCATGATTTGTGATTCATGATTCAATTCATGATTCATGAGTCGATTCATGATACTTGATTCGAATTATGATTCATGACTCGATTCATAATTCATGATTCATGATTCGATTCATGATTCATGATTCATGATTCAATTCATGTTTCGATATATGATTCATGATTCAATTCATGATTTATGATTCATGATTCAATTTGTGATTCATGATCCAATTCATGATTCATGATTCATTTCATGATTCATGATTCATGATTCAATTCATGATTTGTGATTCATGATTCAATTCATGATTCATAATTAAATTCATGATTTGTGACTCATGATTCGATTCATGTTTCATGATTCGATTCATGATTCATGATTCATGATTCCATTCATGATTCATTTTATGATTTATGATTCATGATTCAATTCATGATTTGTGATTCATGATTCAATTCATGAATCATAATTAAATTCATGATTTGTGACTCATGATTCCTTTCATGTTTCATGATTTGATTCATGATTTATGATTCATGATTCCATTCATGATTCATGATTAATTTTATGATTTATGATTCATGATTCAATTCATGATTTGTGATTCATGATTCAATTCATGATTCATGAGTCAATTCATGATTCTTGATTCGAATTATGATTCATGATTCGATTCATAATTCATGATTCATGATTCGATTCATGATTCAAGATTCAATTCATGATTCATAAATCATGATTCAATTTATAATTCATGTTTTAAATTATGATTAAATTCATGATTCATGTATTAATTCATGATTTATGATTCAATTCATGATTCAATTCATGATTCATGATTCAATTCATGATTCATGATTCTTAATTCATGATTCAATTCAGGATTCATGATTCGATTCATGATTCATGATTCGATTCATGATTCAATTCATAATTCATGATTCATGATTCAATTTATGATTCATTATTCGATTCATGATTCATGATTCAATTCTTGATTCATGATTCATGATTCGATTCATGATTCATGATTCAATTCTTGATTCATGATTTATAATTCAATTCATGATTCATGATTAATTTCATGATTCAATTCATGGTTCATGAATCTTGATTCAATTCATGATTTATTTCATGATTCTTCATTCATAATTCAATTCATGATTTAATTCATGATTATTCATTCATGATTTAAATTATGATTTAATTCATGATTCATGATTCATGATTCAATTCGTAATTCATGATTTATTATTCATGATTCGATTCATGATTCATGACTCATGATTCAATTCGTAGTTCATGATTCAATTTATGATTCATGATTCATTTCATGATTTATGATTCAATTCTTGATTCAAATTATCATTCATGATTTATTTCATGATTCATTTCATGATTCATGATTGATGATTCAATTCATGATTCAGATCATGAATCATTTTATGATTCATAATTCATGATTCAATTCATAATTCATGATTCAATTCATGAATCAATTCATGATTCTTGATTCAATTCATGATTCATGATTCATGATTCAATTAATGATTCATGATTCAAGATTCAATTCATGATTCATGATTCGATTCATGATTCATGATTCGATTCATGATTCATGATTCATGATTCAATTCATGATTCGATTCATGATTCATGATTCATGATTCAATTCATGATTCATGTTTTAATTCATGAATCATGAATTATGATTCAATTCATGATTCATGTTTTAATTCATGAATCATGAATTATGATTCAATTCATGATTCATGATTCGATTTAAGATTCATGATTAAATTCATGATTCATGATTTATGATTCAATTCATGATTCATGATTTATTTCATGAATCAATTCATTGTTCATGAATCTTGATTCAATTCATGATTTATTTCATGATTCATGATTCGATTCATGATTAATGAATCATGATTCGATTCATGATTTATGTTTCAATTCATGATTCGATTTATGATTTATGATTCGATTCGTGGCTCATGATTCAATTCATGATTCATGATTCATTTCATGATTTATGAATTATGATTTAATTCATGATTCATTTCATGATTCATGATTCAATTCATGATTCATGATTCAATTCATGATTCATGATTCAATTCATGATTCATGATTCATGATTTAATTCATGATTCATGATTCAATTCATGATTCATGATTCAATTCATGTTTCATTTCATGATTCATGATTCAATTCATGATTCATTTCATGATTCATGATTCAATTCATGATTCATGGTTCAATTCATGATTCATGATTCGATTCATGATTCATGATTCAATTCATGATTTATGATTCAATTCATGATTCATGATTTGATTCATGATTCATGATTCATGATTAAATTCATGATTCATGATTCAATTCATGATTTATAATTCAAGAATCAATTCATGATTCATGATTCATTTTATGATTCATTTCATGATTTATAATTCAATTCAATAATTATGATTCATTATTCCATTCATGATTCATTTCATGACTCATGATTCATGATACAATTCTTGATTTGTGATTCATGATTCAATTCATGATTCATGATTTGATTCATGATTCTTGATTCGAATCATGATTCATGATTCGATTCATAATTCATGATTCATGATTCGATTCATGATTCAAGATTCAATTCATGATTCATGATTCATGATTCAATTCATAATTCATGTTTTAAATCATGATTCAATTCATGATTCATGTTTCAATTTATGATTCAATTCTTGATTCAATTCATAATTCAAATCATAATTCATGATTCAATTCATGATTCAATATTCATGATTTAATGCATGATTCATGTTTTTATGCTTCAATGCATGATTCATGATTCATGATTCGATTCATGATTCATGTTTGAATTCATTATTTAATTCATGATTCATTTCATGATTCATGATTCAATTCATGATTCATGATTCAATTCATGATTTATGATTCATAATTCATGATTCATGATTCAATTCATGATTCATGATTCGATTCATGATTCATGATTCGATTCATGATTCATGATTCAAATTATGATTCATGATTCAATTCATGATTCATGATTCATGATTCAATTAATGATTTGTGATTCATGATTCAATTCATTATTCATAATTCAATTCATGATTTCTGATTCATGATTCGATTCATGATTCATGATTTAAAACATGAATTATGAATTCAATCATGAATCATGAATTGAATCTTGAATCATGATTCAATTCATGATTCATGATTGAATTCATAATTCATGTTTTAAATCATGATTCGATTCATGATTCATGTTTTAATTCATGATTCATGATTCAATTCATGATTCAATTCATGATTCATGATTCAATTCATGATTCAATTCATGATTCATGATTCAATTCATGATTCATGATTCGATTCATGATTCAATTCATGATTCATGATTCATGATTCAATTTATGATTCATGATTCGATTCATGATTCATGATTCAATTCATGATTCATGATTCATGATTCGATTTATGAATTATGATTCGATTCATGATTCATGATTCAATTCATGATTCATGATTCATAATTCAATTCATGATTCATGATTCGATTCAGGATTCATGATTCAATTCATGATTCATGATTCGATTCATGATTCATGTTTCAATTCATGATTCGATTTATGATTTATGATTCAATTCGTGACTCATGATTCAATTCATGATTCATGATTCATTTCATGATTTATGAATTATGATTTAATTCATGATTCATTTCATGATTCATGATTCAATTCATGATTCATGATTCAATTCATGATTCATGATTCAATTCATGATTCATGAAATTATGATTTAATTCATGATTCATGATTCAATTCATGATTCATGATTCATGATTCAATTCATGATTCATTTCATGATTCATGATTCAATTCATGATTCATGATTCAATTCATGATTCATGATTCGATTCATGATTCATGATTTATGATTCAATTCATGGTTCATGATTCAATTCATGATTCATGATTCGATTCATGATTCATGATTCATGATTCAATTCATGATTCATGATTCAATTCATGATTCATGATTCGATTCATGATTCATGATTCAAATTATGATTTATGATTCAATTCATGATTCATGATTCATGATTCAATTAATGATTTGTGATTCATGATTCAATTCATTATTCATAATTCAATTCATGATTTCTGATTCATGATTCGATTCATGATTCATGATTTAAAACATGAATTATGAATTCAATCATGAATCATGAATTGAATCTTGAATGATGATTCAATTCATGATTCATGATTGAATTCATAATTCATGTTTTAAATCATGATTCGATTCATGATTCATGTTTTAATTCATGATTCATGATTCAATTCATGATTCAATTCATGATTCATGATTCAATTCATGATTCATGATTCGATTCATGATTCAATTCATGATTCATGATTCATGATTAAATTTATGATTCATGATTCGATTCATGATTCATGATTCATGATTCAATTCATGATTCATGATTCAATTCATGATTCATGATTCGATTCATGATTCATGATTCAAATTATGATTCATGATTCAATTCATGATTCATGATTCATGATTTAATTAATGATTTGTGATTCATGATTCAATTCATTATTCATAATTCAATTCATGATTTCTGATTCATGATTCGATTCATGATTCATGATTTAAAACATGAATTATGAATTCAATCATGAATCATGAATTGAATCTTGAATCATGATTCAATTCATGATTCATGATTGAATTCATAATTCATGTTTTAAATCATGATTCGATTCATGATTCATGTTTTAATTCATGATTCATGATTCAAATTATGATTCATGATTCAATTCATGATTCATGATTCATGATTTAATTAATGATTTGTGATTCATGATTCAATTCATTATTCATAATTCAATTCATGATTTCTGATTCATGATTCGATTCATGATTCATGATTTAAAACATGAATTATGAATTCAATCATGAATCATGAATTGAATCTTGAATCATGATTCAATTCATGATTCATGATTGAATTCATAATTCATGTTTTAAATCATGATTCAATTCATGATTCATGATTCAATTCATGATTCATGATTCGATTCATGATTCAATTCATGATTCATGATTCATGATTCAATTTATGATTCATGATTCGATTCATGATTCATGATTCAATTCATGATTCATGATTCATGATTCAATTTATGAATTATGATTCGATTCATGATTCATGATTCAATTCATGATTCATGATTCATAATTCAATTCATGATTCATGATTCATGATTCGATTCAGGATTCATGATTCAATTCATGATTCATGATTCAATTCATGATTCATGATTCATGATTCAATTCATGATTCTATTCATGATTCATGATTCATGATTCAATTCATGATTCATGATTCAATTCATGATTCATGATTTAATTCATGATTCATTTTATAAATCATGATTCAATTCATGATTCATTATTCAATTCATGATTCATGATTCAATTCATGATTCATGATTCATGAATTCTGATTCAATTCATGATTCAATTCATGATTCATGATTCGATTCATGATTTAATTCATGATTCATGATTCATGATTCAATTCATGATTCATGATTCGATTCATGATTCAATTCTTGATTCATGATTCGATTCATGATTCATGTTTTTATTCATGATTCATGATTCAATTCATGATTCAATTCATGATTCATGATTGAATTCATAATTCATGTTTTAAATCATGATTCAATTCATGATTCATGTTTTAATTCATGATTCATGATTCAATTCATGATTCAATTCATGATTCATGATTCAATTCATGATTTATGATTCGATTCATGATTCAATTCATGATTCATGATTCATGATTCAATTTATGATTCATGATTCGATTCATGATTCATGATTCAATTCATGATTCATGATTCAATTTATGAATTATGATTCGATTCATGCTTCATGATTCAATTCATGATTCATGATTCATAATTCAATTCATGATTCATGATTCATAATTCAATTCATGATTCATGATTCATGATTCAATTCATGATTCATGATTCAATTCATGATTCAATATTCATGATTCGATTCATGATTCGATTCATGATTCATGATTCAATTCATAATTCATGATTCAATTCATGATTTATGATTCATGATTTAATTCATGATTCATTATTCAATTCATGATTCATGATTCAATTCATGATTCATGATTCATGATTCATGAATTATGATTCAGTTCATGATTCATGATTCAATTCATGATTCATGATTCAATTCATGATTCATGATTAAATTCATGATTCATGATTCAATTCATGATTCATAATTCATGATTTAATTCATGATTCATGATTCAATTCATGATTCATAAATCATTTCATGATTCATTTCATCATTCATGATTCCATTCATGATTCATGATTCATTTTATGATTTATGATGCATGATTCAATTCATGATTTGTGATTCATAATTCATAATTCATGATTCATGATTCGATTCATGATTCAAGATTCAATTCATGATTCATGATTCATGATTCAATTTATAATTCATGTTTTAAATTATGATTAAATTCATGATTCATGTATTAATTCATGATTTATGATTCAATTCATGATTCAATTCATGATTCATGATTCAATTCATGATTCATGATTCGATTCATGATTCATGATTCGATTCATGATTCAATTCATAATTCATGATTCATGATTCAATTTATGATTCATTATTCGATTCATGATTCATGATTCAATTCTTGATTCATGATTCATGATTCGATTCATGATTCATGATTCAATTCTTGATTCATGATTTATAATTCAATTCATGATTCATGATTAATTTCATGATTCAATTCATGGTTCATGAATCTTGATTCAATTCATGATTTATTTCATGATTCTTCATTCATAATTCAATTCATGATTTAATTCATGATTATTCATTCATGATTTAAATTATGATTTAATTCATGATTCATGATTCATGATTCAATTCGTAATTCATGATTTATTATTCATGATTCGATTCATGATTCATGACTCATGATTCAATTCGTAGTTCATGATTCAATTTATGATTCATGATTCATTTCATGATTTATGATTCAATTCTTGATTCAAATTATCATTCATGATTTATTTCATGATTCATTTCATGATTCATGATTGATGATTCAATTCATGATTCAGATCATGATTCATTTTATGATTCATAATTCATGATTCAATTCATAATTCATGATTCAATTCATGAATCAATTCATGATTCTTGATTCAATTCATGATTCATGATTCATGATTCAATTAATGATTCATGATTCAAGATTCAATTCATGATTCATGTTTCGATTCATGATTCATGATTCGATTCATGATTCATGATTCATGATTCAATTCATGATTCGATTCATGATTCATGATTCATGATTCATGATTCAATTCATGATTCATGTTTTAATTCATGAATCATGAATTATGATTCAATTCATGATTCATGTTTTAATTCATGAATCATGAATTATGATTCAATTCATGATTCATGATTCGATTTAAGATTCATGATTAAATTCATGATTCATGATTTATGATTCAATTCATGATTCATGATTTATTTCATGAATCAATTCATGGTTCATGAATCTTGATTCAATTCATGATTTATTTCATGATTCATGATTCGATTCATGATTAATGAATCATGATTCGATTCATGATTTATGTTTCAATTCATGATTCGATTTATGATTTATGATTCGATTCGTGACTCATGATTCAATTCATGATTCATGATTCATTTCATGATTTATGAATTATGATTTAATTCATGATTCATTTCATGATTCATGATTCAATTCATGATTCATGATTCAATTCATGATTCATGATTCAATTCATGATTCATGATTCAATTCATGATTCATGATTCATGATTTAATTCATGATTCATGATTCAATTCATGACTCATGATTCATGATTCAATTCATGTTTCATTTCATGATTCATGATTCAATTCATGATTCATTTCATGATTCATGATTCAATTCATGATTCATGATTCAATTCATGATTCATGATTCGATTCATGATTCATGATTCAATTCATGATTTATGATTCAATTCATGATTCATGATTTGATTCATGATTCATGATTCATGATTAAATTCATGATTCATGATTCGAATTATGATTCATGATTCAATTCATGATTTATGATTCAATTCATGATTCATGATTTGATTCATGATTCATGATTCATGATTAAATTCATGATTCATGATTCAATTCATGATTTATAATTCAAGAATCAATTCATGATTCAATTCATGATTCATGATTCATTTTATGATTCATTTCATGATTTATAATTCAATTCAATAATTATGATTCATTATTCCATTCATGATTCATGATTCATTTCATGACTCATGATTCATGATACAATTCTTGATTTGTGATTCATGATTTAATTCATGATTCATGATTTGATTCATGATTCTTGATTCGAATCATGATTCATGATTCGATTCATAATTCATGATTCATGATTCGATTCATGATTCAAGATTCAATTCATGATTCATGATTCATGATTCAATTCATAATTCATGTTTTAAATCATGATTCAATTCATGATTCATGTTTCAATTCATGATTCAATTCATGATTCAATATTCATGATTTAATGCATGATTCATGTTTTTATGCTTCAATGCATGATTCATGATTCATGATTCGATTCATGATTCATGTTTGAATTCATTATTTAATTCATGATTCATTTCATTATTCATGATTCAATTCATGATTCATGATTCAATTCATGATTTATGATTCATAATTCATGATTCATGATTCAATTCATGATTCATGATTCGATTCATGATTCATGATTCAAATTATGATTCATGATTCAATTCATGATTCATGATTCATGATTCAATTAATGATTTGTGATTCATAATTCAATTCATTATTCATAATTCAATTCATGATTTCTGATTCATGATTCGATTCATGATTCATGATTTAAAACATGAATTATGAATTCAATCATGAATCATGAATTGAATCTTGAATCATGATTCAATTCATGATTCATGATTGAATTCATAATTCATGTTTTAAATCATGATTCGATTCATGATTCATGTTTTAATTCATGATTCATGATTCAATTCATGATTCAATTCATGATTCAATTCATGATTCATGATTCAATTCATGATTCATTATTCGATTCATGATTCGATTCATGATTCATGATTCAATTTATGATTCATGATTCGATTCATGATTCATGATTCAATTCATGATTCATGATTCATGATTCGATTTATGAATTATGATTCGATTCATGATTCATGATTCAATTCATGATTCATGATTCATAATTCAATTCATGATTCATGATTCGATTCAGGATTCATGATTCAATTCATGATTCATGATTCGATTCATGATTCATGTTTCAATTCATGATTCGATTTATGATTTATGATTCAATTCGTGACTCATGATTCAATTCATGATTCATGATTCATTTCATGATTTATGAATTATGATTTAATTCATGATTCATTTCATGATTCATGATTCAATTCATGATTCATGATTCAATTCATGATTCATGATTCGATTCATGATTCATGATTTATGATTCAATTCATGGTTCATGATTCAATTCATGATTCATGATTCAATTCATGATTCATGATTCGATTCATGATTCATGATTCAAATTATGATTCATGATTCAATTCATGATTCATGATTCGATTCATGATTCATGATTCAAATTATGATTCATGATTCAATTCATGATTCATGATTCATGATTCAATTAATGATTTGTGATTCATGATTCAATTCATTATTCATAATTCAATTCATGATTTCTGATTCATGATTCGATTCATGATTCATGATTTAAAACATGAATTATGAATTCAATCATGAATCATGAATTGAATCTTGAATCATGATTCAATTCATGATTCATGATTGAATTCATAATTCATGTTTTAAATCATGATTCGATTCATGATTCATGTTTTAATTCATGATTCATGATTCAATTCATGATTCATGATTCAATTCATGATTCATGATTCGATTCATGATTCATGATTTATGATTCAATTCATGGTTCATGATTCAATTCATGATTCATGATTCAATTCATGATTCATGATTCGATTCATGATTCAAATTATGATTCATGATTCAATTCATGATTCATGATTCATGATTCAATTAATGATTTGTGATTCATGATTCAATTCATTATTCATAATTCAATTCATGATTTCTGATTCATGATTCGATTCATGATTCATGATTTAAAACATGAATTATGAATTCAATCATGAATCATGAATTGAATCTTGAATCATGATTCAATTCATGATTCATGATTGAATTCATAATTCATGTTTTAAATCATGATTCGATTCATGATTCATGTTTTAATTCATGATTCATGATTCAGTTCATGATTCAATTCATGATTCATGATTCAATTCATGATTCATGATTCGATTCATGATTCAATTCATGATTCATGATTCATGATTAAATTTATGATTCATGATTCGATTCATGATTCATGATTCATGATTCAATTCATGATTCATGATTCAATTCATGATTCATGATTCGATTCATGATTCATGATTCAAATTATGATTCATGATTCAATTCATGATTCATGATTCATGATTCAATTAATGATTTGTGATTCATGATTCAATTCATTATTCATAATTCAATTCATGATTTCTGATTCATGATTCGATTCATGATTCATGATTTAAAACATGAATTATGAATTCAATCATGAATCATGAATTGAATCTTGAATCATGATTCAATTCATGATTCATGATTGAATTCATAATTCATGTTTTAAATCATGATTCGATTCATGATTCATGTTTTAATTCATGATTCATGATTCAATTCATGATTCAATTCATGATTCATGATTCAATTCATGATTCATGATTCGATTCATGATTCAATTCATGATTCATGATTCATGATTCAATTTATGATTCATGATTCGATTCATGATTCATGATTCAATTCATGATTCATGATTCATGATTCAATTTATGAATTATGATTCGATTCATGATTCATGATTCAATTCATGATTCATGATTCATAATTCAATTCATGATTCTTGATTCATGATTCGATTCAGGATTCATGATTCAATTCATGATTCATGATTCGATTCATGATTCATGATTCATGATTCAATTCATGATTCTATTCATGATTCATGATTCATGATTCAATTCATGATTCATGATTCAATTCATGATTCATGATTTAATTCATGATTCATTTTATAAATCATGATTCAATTCATGATTCATTATTCAATTCATGATTCATGATTCAATTCATGATTCATGATTCATGAATTCTGATTCATGATTCATGAATTCTGATTCAATTCATGATTCAATTCATGATTCATGATTCGATTCATGATTTAATTCATGATTCATGATTCATGATTCAATTCATGATTCATGATTCGATTCATGATTCAATTCTTGATTCATGATTCGATTCATGATTCATGATTCATGTTTTAATTCATGATTCATGATTCAATTCATGATTCAATTCATGATTCATGATTGAATTCATAATTCATGTTTTAAATCATGATTCAATTCATGATTCATGTTTTAATTCATGATTCATGATTCAATTCATGATTCAATTCATGATTCATGATTCAATTCATGATTTATGATTCGATTCATGATTCAATTCATGATTCATGATTCATGATTCAATTTATGATTCATGATTCGATTCATGATTCATGATTCAATTCATGATTCATGATTCAATTTATGAATTATGATTCGATTCATGCTTCATGATTCAATTCATGATTCATGATTCATAATTCAATTCATGATTCATGATTCATGATTCGATTCAGGATTCATGATTCAATTCATGATTCATGATTCAATTCATGATTCAATATTCATGATTCGATTCATGATTCGATTCATGATTCATGATTCATGATTCAATTCATAATTCATGATTCAATTCATGATTTATGATTCATGATTTAATTCATGATTCATTATTCAATTCATGATTCATGATTCAATTCATGATTCATGATTCATGATTCATGAATTATGATTCAGTTCATGATTCATGATTCAATTCATGATTCATGATTAAATTCATGATTCATGATTCAATTCATGATTCATAATTCATGATTTAATTCATGATTCATGATTCAATTCATGATTCATGATTCAATTCATGATTCATAAATCATTTCATGATTCATTTCATCATTCATGATTCCATTCATGATTCATGATTCATTTTATGATTTATGATGCATGATTCAATTCATGATTTGTGATTCATAATTCATTTCATGATTCATGAGTCGATTCATGATACTTGATTCGAATTATGATTCATGACTCGATTCATAATTCATGATTCATGATTCGATTCATGATTCAAGATTCAATTCATGATTCATGATTCATGATTCAATTTATAATTCATGTTTTAAATTATGATTAAATTCATGATTCATGTATTAATTCATGAATTATGATTCAATTCATGATTCAATTCATGATTCATGATTCAATTCATGATTCATGATTCTTAATTCATGATTCAATTCATGATTCATGATTCGATTCATGATTCATGATTCGATTCATGATTCAATTCATAATTCATGATTCATGATTCAATTTATGATTCATTATTCGATTCATGATTCATGATTCAATTCTTGATTCATGATTCATGATTCGATTCATGATTCATGATTCAATTCTTGATTCATGATTTATAATTCAATTCATGATTCATGATTAATTTCATGATTCAATTCATGGTTCCTGAATCTTGATTCAATTCATGATTTATTTCATGATTCTTCATTCATAATTCAATTCATGATTTAATTCATGATTATTCATTCATGATTTAAATTATGATTTAATTCATGATTCATGATTCATGATTCAATTCGTAATTCATGATTTATTATTCATGATTCGATTCATGATTCATGACTCATGATTCAATTCGTAGTTCATGATTCAATTTATGATTCATGATTCATTTCATGATTTATGATTCAATTCTTGATTCAAATTATCATTCATGATTTATTTCATGATTCATTTCATGATTCATGATTGATGATTCAATTCATGATTCAGATCATGATTCATTTTATGATTCATAATTCATGATTCAATTCATAATTCATGATTCAATTCATGAATCAATTCATGATTCTTGATTCAATTCATGATTCATGATTCATGATTCAATTAATGATTCATGATTCAAGATTCAATTCATGATTCATGATTCGATTCATGATTCATGATTCGATTCATGATTCATGATTCATGATTCAATTCATGATTCGATTCATGATTCATGATTCATAATTCATGATTCAATTCATGATTCATGTTTTAATTCATGAATCATGAATTATGATTCAATTCATGATTCATGTTTTAATTCATGAATCATGAATTATGATTCAATTCATGATTCATGATTCGATTTAAGATTCATGATTAAATTCATGATTCATGATTTATGATTCAATTCATGATTCATGATTTATTTCATGAATCAATTCATGGTTCATGAATCTTGATTCAATTCATGATTTATTTCATGATTCATGATTCGATTCATGATTAATGAATCATGATTCGATTCATGATTTATTCATGATTCAATTCATGATTCAATTCATGATTCATGATTCAATTCATGATTCATGATTCGATTCATGATTCAATTCATGATTCATGATTCATGATTCAATTTATGATTCATGATTCGATTCATGATTCATGATTCAATTCATGATTCATGATTCATGATTCGATTTATGAATTATGATTCGATTCATGATTCATGATTCAATTCATGATTCATGATTCATAATTCAATTCATGATTCATATATTCGATTCAGGATTCATGATTCAATTCATGATTCATGATTCGATTCATGATTCATGTTTCAATTCATGATTCGATTTATGATTTATGATTCAATTCGTGACTCATGATTCAATTCATGATTCATGATTCATTTCATGATTTATGAATTATGATTTAATTCATGATTCATTTCATGATTCATGATTCAATTCATGATTCATGATTCAATTCATGATTCATGATTCATGATTTAATTCATGATTCATGATTCAATTCATGATTCATGATTCATGATTCAATTCATGATTCATTTCATGATTCATGATTCAATTCATGATTCATGATTCAATTCATGATTCATGATTCGATTCATGATTCATGATTTATGATTCAATTCATGGTTCATGATTCAATTCATGATTCATGATTCGATTCATGATTCATGATTCATGATTCAATTCATGATTCATGATTCAATTCATGATTCATGATTCGATTCATGATTCATGATTCAAATTATGATTCATGAGTCAATTCATGATTCATGATTCATGATTCAATTAATGATTTGTGATTCATGATTCAATTCATTATTCATAATTCAATTCATGATTTCTGATTCATGATTCGATTCATGATTCATGATTTAAAACATGAATTATGAATTCAATCATGAATCATGAATTGAATCTTGAATCATGATTCAATTCATGATTCATGATTGAATTCATAATTCATGTTTTAAATCATGATTCGATTCATGATTCATGTTTTAATTCATGATTCATGATTCAATTCATGATTCAATACATGATTCATGATTCAATTCATGATTCATGATTCGATTCATGATTCAATTCATGATTCATGATTCATGATTAAATTTATGATTCATGATTCGATTCATGATTCATGATTCATGATTCAATTCATGATTCATGATTCAATTCATGATTCATGATTCGATTCATGATTCATGATTCAAATTATGATTCATGATTCAATTCATGATTCATAATTCATGATTCAATTAATGATTTGTGATTCATGATTCAATTCATTATTCATAATTCAATTCATGATTTCTGATTCATGATTCGATTCATGATTCATGATTTAAAACATGAATTATGAATTCAATCATGAATCATGAATTGAATCTTGAATCATGATTCAATTCATGATTCATGATTGAATTCATAATTCATGTTTTAAATCATGATTCGATTCATGATTCATGTTTTAATTCATGATTCATGATTCAATTCATGATTCAATTCATGATTCATGATTCAATTCATGATTCATGATTCGATTCATGATTCAATTCATGATTCATGATTCATGATTCAATTTATGATTCATGATTCGATTCATGATTCATGATTCAATTCATGATTCATGATTCATGATTCAATTTATGAATTATGATTTGATTCATGATTCATGATTCAATTCATGATTCATGATTCATAATTCAATTCATGATTCATGATTCATGATTCGATTCAGGATTCATGATTCAATTCATGATTCATGATTCGATTCATGATTCATGATTCATGATTCAATTCATGATTCTATTCATGATTCATGATTCATGATTCAATTCATGATTCATGATTCAATTCATGATTCATGATTTAATTCATGATTCATTTTATAAATCATGATTCAATTCATGATTCATTATTCAATTCATGATTCATGATTCAATTCATGATTCATGATTCATGAATTCTGATTCAATTCATGATTCAATTCATGATTCATGATTCAATTCATGATTCATGATTCGATTCATGATTCATGATTCAATTCTTGATTCATGATTCGATTCATGATTCATGATTCATGTTTTAATTCATGATTCATGATTCAATTCATGATTCATGATTGAATTCATAATTCATGTTTTAAATCATGATTCAATTCATGATTCATGTTTTAATTCATGATTCATGATTCAATTCATGATTCAATTCATGATTCATGATTCAATTCATGATTTATGATTCGATTCATGATTCAATTCATGATTCATGATTCAATTCATGATTCAATTTATGATTCATGATTCAATTCATGATTTATGATTCGATTCATGATTCAATTCATGATTCATGATTCATGATTCAATTTATGATTCATGATTCGATTCATGATTCATGATTCAATTCATGATTCATGATTCAATTTATGAATTATGATTCGATTCATGCTTCATGATTCAATTCATGATTCATGATTCATAATTCAATTCATGATTCATGATTCATGATTCGATTCAGGATTCATGATTCAATTCATGATTCATGATTCAATTCATGATTCAATATTCATGATTCGATTCATGATTCGATTCATGATTCATGATTCAATTCATAATTCATGATTCAATTCATGATTTATGATTCATGATTTAATTCATGATTCATTATTCAATTCATGATACATGATTCAATTCATGATTCATGATTCATGATTCATGAATTATGATTCAGTTCATGATTCATGATTAAATTCATGATTCATGATTAAATTCATGATTCATGATTCAATTCATGATTCATAATTCATGATTTAATTCATGATTCATGATTCATAAATCATTTCATGATTCATTTCATCATTCATGATTCATGATTCATTTTATGATTTATGATGCATGATTCAATTCATGATTTGTGATTCATAATTCATTTCATGATTCATGAGTCGATTCATGATACTTGATTCGAATTATGATTCATGACTCGATTCATAATTCATGATTCATGATTCGATTCATGATTCAAGATTCAATTCATGATTCATGATTCAATTCATAATTCATGTTTTAAATTATGATTCAATTCATAAATCATGGTTTAATTCATGATTTAAAATTCAATTTATGATTCAATTCATGATTCATGATTCAATTCATGATTCATGATTCTTAATTCATGATTCAATTCATGATTTATGATTCGATTCATGATTCATGATTCGATTCATGATTCAATTCATGATTCATGATTCAATTTATGATTCATGATTCGATTCATGATTCATGATTCAATTCTTGATTCATGATTCATGATTCGATTCATGATTCATGATTCAATTCATGATTCATGATTTATAATTCAATTCATGATTCATGATTAATTTCATGATTCAATTCATGGTTCATGAATCTTGATTCAATTCATGATTTATTTCATGATTCTTCATTCATGATTCAATTCATGATTTAATTCATGATTCATGATTCAATTCATGATTCATTATTCATGATTCGATTCATGATTCATGATTCATGATTCAATTCATGATTCATGATTCATGATTCGATTCATGATTCGATTCATGATTCATGATTCATGATTCAATTCATGATTCATGATTTATAATTCAATTCATGATTCATGATTAATTTCATGATTCAATTCATGGTTCATGAATCTTGATTCAATTCATGATTTATTTCATGATTCTTCATTCATGATTCAATTCATGATTTAATTCATGATTCATGATTCAATTCATGATTCATTATTCATGATTCGATTCATGATTCATGATTCATGATTCAATTCGTAATTCATTATTCAATTCATGATTCATGATTAATTTCATGATTTATTTCATGATTCATGATTCAATTCATGATTCATGATTCATGATTCGATTCATGATTCGATTCATGATTCATGATTCATGATTCAATTCATGATTCATGATTCATTTCATGATTCATGATTCGATTCATGATTCATGATTCATGATTAAATTCATGATTCATGACTTAATTCATGATTCATAATTCATGATTCAATTCATGATTTATGATTCAATCCATGATTCATGAATCATTTCATGATTCATTTCATGATTTATGATTCAATTCATGATTCATGATTCCATTCATGATTCATGATTCATTTTATGATTTATGATGCATGATTCAATTCATGATTTGTGATTCATGATTCAATTCATGATTCATGAGTCGATTCATGATACTTGATTCGAATTATGATTCATGATTCGATTCATAATTCATGATTCGATTCATGATTCAAGATTCAATTCATGATTCATGATTCATGATTTAATTCATAATTCATGTTTTAAATTATGATTCAATTCATAATTCATGTTTTAATTCATGATTCATGATTCAATTCATGATTCATGATTCTTAATTCATGATTCAATTTATGATTCATGATTCGATTCATGATTCATGATTCAATTCTTGATTCAATTCCTGATTCATGATTCATGATTCAATTTATGATTCATGATTCGATTCATGATTCATGATTCGATTCATGATTCATGATTCAATTCATGATTCATGATTTATAATTTAATTCATGATTCATGATTAATTTGATGATTCAATTCATGGTTCATGAATCTTGATTCAATTCATAATTTATTTCATGATTCTTCATTCATGATTCAATTCATGATTTAATTCATGATTCATGATTCAATTCATGATTCATGATTCAATTCATGATTCATTATTCATGATTCGATTCATGATTCATGATTAAATTCGTAATTCATGATTTAATTCATGATTCATGATTCATTTCATGATTCATTTCATGA
This sequence comes from Mixophyes australis, assembly GCA_036250195.1. Classification (NCBI taxonomy): domain Eukaryota; kingdom Metazoa; phylum Chordata; class Amphibia; order Anura; family Limnodynastidae; genus Mixophyes; species Mixophyes australis. The sequence continues at coordinate 209,788,266 of JAVHZZ010000004.1, read as the reverse complement.
TTCATGATTCAATTCATGATTCATGATTCATGATTCGATTCATGATTCGATTCATGATTCATGATTCATAATTCAATTCATGATTCATGATTCAATTCATGGTCATGATTCATGATTTAAGTCATGATTCATTTTATAATTCATGATTCATTTCATGATTCATTATTCAATTCATGATTCATGATTCAATTCATGATTCATGATTCAATTCATGATTCATGATTCGTGAATTATGATTTAATTCATGATTCATGATTCAATTCATGATTCATGATTCGATTCATGATTCATGATTCGATTCATGATTCATGATTCGATTCATGATTCATGATTCATGATTAAATTCATGATTCATTATTCAAGTCATGATTCATAATTCATGTTTCAATTCATGATTCATGATTCAATTCATGATTCATGAATCATTTCATGATTCATTTCATGATTTATGATTCAATTCATGATTCATGATTCATTATTCAATTCATGATTCATGATTCAATTCATGATTCATGATTCATGATTCATGAATTATGATTCAGTTCATGATTCATGATTCAATTCATGATTCATGATTAAATTCATGATTCATGATTCAATTCATGATTCATAATTCATGATTTAATTCATGATTCATGATTCAATTCATGATTCATAAATCATTTCATGATTCATTTCATCATTCATGATTCCATTCATGATTCATGATTCATTTTATGATTTATGATGCATGATTCAATTCATGATTTGTGATTCATAATTCATTTCATGATTCATGAGTCGATTCATGATACTTGATTCGAATTATGATTCATGACTCGATTCATAATTCATGATTCATGATTCGATTCATGATTCAAGATTCAATTCATGATTCATGATTCATGATTCAATTTATAATTCATGTTTTAAATTATGATGAAATTCATGATTCATGTATTAATTCATGATTTATGATTCAATTCATGATTCAATTCATGATTCATGATTCAATTCATGATTCATGATTCTTAATTCATGATTCAATTCATGATTCATGATTCGATTCATGATTCATGATTTGATTCATGATTCAATTCATAATTCATGATTCATGATTCAATTTATGATTCATTATTCGATTCATGATTCATGATTCAATTCTTGATTCATGATTCATGATTCGATTCATGATTCATGATTCAATTCTTGATTCATGATTTATAATTCAATTCATGATTCATGATTAATTTCATGATTCAATTCATGGTTCCTGAATCTTGATTCAATTCATGATTTATTTCATGATTCTTCATTCATAATTCAATTCATGATTTAATTCATGATTATACATTCATGATTTAAATTATGATTTAATTCATGATTCATGATTCATGATTCAATTCGTAATTCATGATTTATTATTCATGATTCGATTCATGATTCATGACTCATGATTCAATTCGTAGTTCATGATTCAATTTATGATTCATGATTCATTTCATGATTTATGATTCAATTCTTGATTCAAATTATCATTCATGATTTATTTCATGATTCATTTCATGATTCATGATTGATGATTCAATTCATGATTCAGATCATGATTCATTTTATGATTCATAATTCATGATTCAATTCATAATTCATGATTCAATTCATGAATCAATTCATGATTCTTGATTCAATTCATGATTCATGATTCATGATTCAATTAATGATTCATGATTCAAGATTCAATTCATGATTCATGATTCGATTCATGATTCATGATTCGATTCATGATTCATGATTCATGATTCAATTCATGATTCGATTCATGATTCATGATTCATGATTCATGATTCAATTCATGATTCATGTTTTAATTCATGAATCATGAATTATGATTCAATTCATGATTCATGTTTTAATTCATGAATCATGAATTATGATTCAATTCATGATTCATGATTCGATTTAAGATTCATGATTAAATTCATGATTCATGATTTATGATTCAATTCATGATTCATGATTTATTTCATGAATCAATTCATGGTTCATGAATCTTGATTCAATTCATGATTTATTTCATGATTCATGATTCGATTCATGATTTATGTTTCAATTCATGATTCGATTTATGATTTATGATTCGATTCGTGACTCATGATTCAATTCATGATTCATGATTCATTTCATGATTTATGAATTATGATTTAATTCATGATTCATTTCATGATTCATGATTCAATTCATGATTCATGATTCAATTCATGATTCATGATTCATGATTTAATTCATGATTCATGATTCAATTCATGATTCATGATTCATGATTCAATTCATGTTTCATTTCATGATTCATGATTCAATTCATGATTCATTTCATGATTCATGATTCAATTCATGATTCATGATTCAATTCATGATTCATGATTCAATTCATGATTCATGATTCGATTCATGATTCATGATTCAATTCATGATTTATGATTCAATTCATGATTCATGATTTGATTCATGATTCATGATTCATGATTAAATTCATGATTCATGATTCAATTCATGATTTATAATTCAAGAATCAATTCATGATTCAATTCATGATTCATGATTCATTTTATGATTCATTTCATGATTTATAATTCAATTCAATAATTATGATTCATTATTCCATTCATGATTCATGATTCATTTCATGACTCATGATTCATGATACAATTCTTGATTTGTGATTCATGATTCAATTCATGATTCATGATTTGATTCATGATTCTTGATTCGAATCATGATTCATGATTCGATTCATAATTCATGATTCATGATTCGATTCATGATTCAAGATTCAATTCATGATTCATGATTCATGATTCAATTCATAATTCATGTTTTAAATCATGATTCAATTCATGATTCATGTTTCAATTTATGATTCAATTCTTGATTCAATTCATAATTCAAATCATAATTCATGATTCAATTCATGATTCAATATTCATGATTTAATGCATGATTCATGTTTTTATGCTTCAATGCATGATTCATGATTCATGATTCGATTCATGATTCATGTTTGAATTCATTATTTAATTCATGATTCATTTCATGATTCATGATTCAATTCATGATTCATGATTCGATTCATGATTCATGATTCAAATTATGATTCATGATTCAATTCATGATTCATGATTCAATTCATGATTCATGATTCATAATTCAATTCATGATTCATGATTCATGATTCGATTCAGGATTCATGATTCAATTCATGATTCATGATTCAATTCATGATTCAATATTCATGATTCGATTCATGATTCGATTCATGATTCATGATTCAATTCATAATTCATGATTCAATTCATGATTTATGATTCATGATTTAATTCATGATTCATTATTCAATTCATGATACATGATTCAATTCATGATTCATGATTCATGATTCATGAATTATGATTCAGTTCATGATTCATGATTAAATTCATGATTCATGATTAAATTCATGATTCATGATTCAATTCATGATTCATAATTCATGATTTAATTCATGATTCATGATTCATAAATCATTTCATGATTCATTTCATCATTCATGATTCATGATTCATTTTATGATTTATGATGCATGATTCAATTCATGATTTGTGATTCATAATTCATTTCATGATTCATGAGTCGATTCATGATACTTGATTCGAATTATGATTCATGACTCGATTCATAATTCATGATTCATGATTCGATTCATGATTCAAGATTCAATTCATGATTCATGATTCAATTCATAATTCATGTTTTAAATTATGATTCAATTCATAAATCATGGTTTAATTCATGATTTAAAATTCAATTTATGATTCAATTCATGATTCATGATTCAATTCATGATTCATGATTCTTAATTCATGATTCAATTCATGATTTATGATTCGATTCATGATTCATGATTCGATTCATGATTCAATTCATGATTCATGATTCAATTTATGATTCATGATTCGATTCATGATTCATGATTCAATTCTTGATTCATGATTCATGATTCGATTCATGATTCATGATTCAATTCATGATTCATGATTTATAATTCAATTCATGATTCATGATTAATTTCATGATTCAATTCATGGTTCATGAATCTTGATTCAATTCATGATTTATTTCATGATTCTTCATTCATGATTCAATTCATGATTTAATTCATGATTCATGATTCAATTCATGATTCATTATTCATGATTCGATTCATGATTCATGATTCATGATTCAATTCATGATTCATGATTCATGATTCGATTCATGATTCGATTCATGATTCATGATTCATGATTCAATTCATGATTCATGATTTATAATTCAATTCATGATTCATGATTAATTTCATGATTCAATTCATGGTTCATGAATCTTGATTCAATTCATGATTTATTTCATGATTCTTCATTCATGATTCAATTCATGATTTAATTCATGATTCATGATTCAATTCATGATTCATTATTCATGATTCGATTCATGATTCATGATTCATGATTCAATTCGTAATTCATTATTCAATTCATGATTCATGATTAATTTCATGATTTATTTCATGATTCATGATTCAATTCATGATTCATGATTCATGATTCGATTCATGATTCGATTCATGATTCATGATTCATGATTCAATTCATGATTCATGATTCATTTCATGATTCATGATTCGATTCATGATTCATGATTCATGATTAAATTCATGATTCATGACTTAATTCATGATTCATAATTCATGATTCAATTCATGATTTATGATTCAATCCATGATTCATGAATCATTTCATGATTCATTTCATGATTTATGATTCAATTCATGATTCATGATTCCATTCATGATTCATGATTCATTTTATGATTTATGATGCATGATTCAATTCATGATTTGTGATTCATGATTCAATTCATGATTCATGAGTCGATTCATGATACTTGATTCGAATTATGATTCATGATTCGATTCATAATTCATGATTCGATTCATGATTCAAGATTCAATTCATGATTCATGATTCATGATTTAATTCATAATTCATGTTTTAAATTATGATTCAATTCATAATTCATGTTTTAATTCATGATTCATGATTCAATTCATGATTCATGATTCTTAATTCATGATTCAATTTATGATTCATGATTCGATTCATGATTCATGATTCAATTCTTGATTCAATTCCTGATTCATGATTCATGATTCAATTTATGATTCATGATTCGATTCATGATTCATGATTCGATTCATGATTCATGATTCAATTCATGATTCATGATTTATAATTTAATTCATGATTCATGATTAATTTGATGATTCAATTCATGGTTCATGAATCTTGATTCAATTCATAATTTATTTCATGATTCTTCATTCATGATTCAATTCATGATTTAATTCATGATTCATGATTCAATTCATGATTCATGATTCAATTCATGATTCATTATTCATGATTCGATTCATGATTCATGATTAAATTCGTAATTCATGATTTAATTCATGATTCATGATTCATTTCATGATTCATTTCATGATTCATGATTCAATTCATGATTCATGATTCATGATTCGATTCATGATTCGATTCATGATTCATGATTCATAATTCAATTCATGATTCATGATTCAATTCATGGTCATGATTCATGATTTAAGTCATGATTCATTTTATAATTCATGATTCATTTCATGATTCATTATTCAATTCATGATTCATGATTCAATTCATGATTCATGATTCAATTCATGATTCATGATTCGTGAATTATGATTTAATTCATGATTCATGATTCAATTCATGATTCATGATTCGATTCATGATTCATGATTCGATTCATGATTCATGATTCGATTCATGATTCATGATTCATGATTAAATTCATGATTCATTATTCAAGTCATGATTCATAATTCATGTTTCAATTCATGATTCATGATTCAATTCATGATTCATGAATCATTTCATGATTCATTTCATGATTTATGATTCAATTCATGATTCATGATTCATTATTCAATTCATGATTCATGATTCAATTCATGATTCATGATTCATGATTCATGAATTATGATTCAGTTCATGATTCATGATTCAATTCATGATTCATGATTAAATTCATGATTCATGATTCAATTCATGATTCATAATTCATGATTTAATTCATGATTCATGATTCAATTCATGATTCATAAATCATTTCATGATTCATTTCATCATTCATGATTCCATTCATGATTCATGATTCATTTTATGATTTATGATGCATGATTCAATTCATGATTTGTGATTCATAATTCATTTCATGATTCATGAGTCGATTCATGATACTTGATTCGAATTATGATTCATGACTCGATTCATAATTCATGATTCATGATTCGATTCATGATTCAAGATTCAATTCATGATTCATGATTCATGATTCAATTTATAATTCATGTTTTAAATTATGATGAAATTCATGATTCATGTATTAATTCATGATTTATGATTCAATTCATGATTCAATTCATGATTCATGATTCAATTCATGATTCATGATTCTTAATTCATGATTCAATTCATGATTCATGATTCGATTCATGATTCATGATTTGATTCATGATTCAATTCATAATTCATGATTCATGATTCAATTTATGATTCATTATTCGATTCATGATTCATGATTCAATTCTTGATTCATGATTCATGATTCGATTCATGATTCATGATTCAATTCTTGATTCATGATTTATAATTCAATTCATGATTCATGATTAATTTCATGATTCAATTCATGGTTCCTGAATCTTGATTCAATTCATGATTTATTTCATGATTCTTCATTCATAATTCAATTCATGATTTAATTCATGATTATACATTCATGATTTAAATTATGATTTAATTCATGATTCATGATTCATGATTCAATTCGTAATTCATGATTTATTATTCATGATTCGATTCATGATTCATGACTCATGATTCAATTCGTAGTTCATGATTCAATTTATGATTCATGATTCATTTCATGATTTATGATTCAATTCTTGATTCAAATTATCATTCATGATTTATTTCATGATTCATTTCATGATTCATGATTGATGATTCAATTCATGATTCAGATCATGATTCATTTTATGATTCATAATTCATGATTCAATTCATAATTCATGATTCAATTCATGAATCAATTCATGATTCTTGATTCAATTCATGATTCATGATTCATGATTCAATTAATGATTCATGATTCAAGATTCAATTCATGATTCATGATTCGATTCATGATTCATGATTCGATTCATGATTCATGATTCATGATTCAATTCATGATTCGATTCATGATTCATGATTCATGATTCATGATTCAATTCATGATTCATGTTTTAATTCATGAATCATGAATTATGATTCAATTCATGATTCATGTTTTAATTCATGAATCATGAATTATGATTCAATTCATGATTCATGATTCGATTTAAGATTCATGATTAAATTCATGATTCATGATTTATGATTCAATTCATGATTCATGATTTATTTCATGAATCAATTCATGGTTCATGAATCTTGATTCAATTCATGATTTATTTCATGATTCATGATTCGATTCATGATTTATGTTTCAATTCATGATTCGATTTATGATTTATGATTCGATTCGTGACTCATGATTCAATTCATGATTCATGATTCATTTCATGATTTATGAATTATGATTTAATTCATGATTCATTTCATGATTCATGATTCAATTCATGATTCATGATTCAATTCATGATTCATGATTCATGATTTAATTCATGATTCATGATTCAATTCATGATTCATGATTCATGATTCAATTCATGTTTCATTTCATGATTCATGATTCAATTCATGATTCATTTCATGATTCATGATTCAATTCATGATTCATGATTCAATTCATGATTCATGATTCAATTCATGATTCATGATTCGATTCATGATTCATGATTCAATTCATGATTTATGATTCAATTCATGATTCATGATTTGATTCATGATTCATGATTCATGATTAAATTCATGATTCATGATTCAATTCATGATTTATAATTCAAGAATCAATTCATGATTCAATTCATGATTCATGATTCATTTTATGATTCATTTCATGATTTATAATTCAATTCAATAATTATGATTCATTATTCCATTCATGATTCATGATTCATTTCATGACTCATGATTCATGATACAATTCTTGATTTGTGATTCATGATTCAATTCATGATTCATGATTTGATTCATGATTCTTGATTCGAATCATGATTCATGATTCGATTCATAATTCATGATTCATGATTCGATTCATGATTCAAGATTCAATTCATGATTCATGATTCATGATTCAATTCATAATTCATGTTTTAAATCATGATTCAATTCATGATTCATGTTTCAATTTATGATTCAATTCTTGATTCAATTCATAATTCAAATCATAATTCATGATTCAATTCATGATTCAATATTCATGATTTAATGCATGATTCATGTTTTTATGCTTCAATGCATGATTCATGATTCATGATTCGATTCATGATTCATGTTTGAATTCATTATTTAATTCATGATTCATTTCATGATTCATGATTCAATTCATGATTCATGATTCGATTCATGATTCATGATTCAAATTATGATTCATGATTCAATTCATGATTCATGATTCATGATTCAATTAATGATTTGTGATTCATGATTCAATTCATTATTCATAATTCAATTCATGATTTCTGATTCATGATTCGATTCATGATTCATGATTTAAAACATGAATTATAAATTCAATCATGAATCATGAATTGAATCTTGAATCATGATTCAATTCATGATTCATGATTGAATTCATAATTCATGTTTTAAATCATGATTCGATTCATGATTCATGTTTTAATTCATGATTCATGATTCAATTCATGATTCAATTCATGATTCATGATTCAATTCATGATTCATGATTCGATTCATGATTCAATTTATGATTCATGATTCGATTCATGATTCATGATTCAATTCATGATTCATGATTCATGATTCGATTTATGAATTATGATTCGATTCATGATTCATGATTCAATTCATGATTCATGATTCATAATTCAATTCATGATTCATGATTCGATTCAGGATTCATGATTCAATTCATGATTCATGATTCGATTCATGATTCATGTTTCAATTCATGATTCGATTTATGATTTATGATTCAATTCGTGACTTATGATTCAATTCATGATTCATGATTCATTTCATGATTTATGAATTATGATTTAATTCATGATTCATTTCATGATTCATGATTCAATTCATGATTCATGATTCAATTCATGATTCATGATTCATGATTTAATTCATGATTCATGATTCAATTCATGATTCATGATTCAATTCATGATTCATTTCATGATTCATGATTCAATTCATGATTCATGATTCAATTCATGATTCATGATTCGATTCATGATTCATGATTTATGATTCAATTCATGGTTCATGATTCAATTCATGATTCGATTCATGATTCATGATTCATGATTCAATTCATGATTCATGATTCAATTCATGATTCATGATTCGATTCATGATTCATGATTCAAATTATGATTCATGATTCAATTCATGATTCATGATTCATGATTCAATTAATGATTTGTGATTCATGATTCAATTCATTATTCATAATTCAATTCATGATTTCTGATTCATGATTCGATTCATGATTCATGATTTAAAACATGAATTATGAATTCAATCATGAATCATGAATTGAATCTTGAATCATGATTCAATTCATGATTCATGATTAAATTCATAATTCATGTTTTAAATCATGATTCGATTCATGATTCATGTTTTAATTCATGATTCATGATTTATTCATGATTCAATTCATGATTCATGATTCAATTCATGATTCATGATTCGATTCATGATTCAATTCATGATTCATGATTCATGATTAAATTTATGATTCATGATTCGATTCATGATTCATGATTCATGATTCAAATTATGATTCATGATTCAATTCATGATTCATGATTCATGATTCAATTAATGATTTGTGATTCATGATTCAATTCATTATTCATAATTCAATTCATGATTTCTGATTCATGATTCGATTCATGATTCATGATTTAAAACATGAATTATGAATTCAATCATGAATCATGAATTGAATCTTGAATCATGATTCAATTCATGATTCATGATTGAATTCATAATTCATGTTTTAAATCATGATTCGATTCATGATTCATGTTTTAATTCATGATTCATGATTCAATTCATGATTCAATTCATGATTCATGATTCAATTCATGATTCATGATTCTTAATTCATGATTCAATTCATGATTTATGATTCGATTCATGATTCATGATTCGATTCATGATTCAATTCATGATTCATGATTCAATTTATGATTCATGATTCGATTCATGATTCATGATTCAATTCTTGATTCATGATTCATGATTCGATTCATGATTCATGATTCAATTCATGATTCATGATTTATAATTCAATTCATGATTCATGATTAATTTCATGATTCAATTCATGGTTCATGAATCTTGATTCAATTCATGATTTATTTCATGATTCTTCATTCATGATTCAATTCATGATTTAATTCATGATTCATGATTCAATTCATGATTCATTATTCATGATTCGATTCATGATTCATGATTCATGATTCAATTCATGATTCATGATTCATGATTCGATTCATGATTCGATTCATGATTCATGATTCATGATTCAATTCATGATTCATGATTTATAATTCAATTCATGATTCATGATTAATTTCATGATTCAATTCATGGTTCATGAATCTTGATTCAATTCATGATTTATTTCATGATTCTTCATTCATGATTCAATTCATGATTTAATTCATGATTCATGATTCAATTCATGATTCATTATTCATGATTCGATTCATGATTCATGATTCATGATTCAATTCGTAATTCATTATTCAATTCATGATTCATGATTAATTTCATGATTTATTTCATGATTCATGATTCAATTCATGATTCATGATTCATGATTCGATTCATGATTCGATTCATGATTCATGATTCATGATTCAATTCATGATTCATGATTCATTTCATGATTCATGATTCGATTCATGATTCATGATTCATGATTAAATTCATGATTCATGACTTAATTCATGATTCATAATTCATGATTCAATTCATGATTTATGATTCAATCCATGATTCATGAATCATTTCATGATTCATTTCATGATTTATGATTCAATTCATGATTCATGATTCCATTCATGATTCATGATTCATTTTATGATTTATGATGCATGATTCAATTCATGATTTGTGATTCATGATTCAATTCATGATTCATGAGTCGATTCATGATACTTGATTCGAATTATGATTCATGATTCGATTCATAATTCATGATTCGATTCATGATTCAAGATTCAATTCATGATTCATGATTCATGATTTAATTCATAATTCATGTTTTAAATTATGATTCAATTCATAATTCATGTTTTAATTCATGATTCATGATTCAATTCATGATTCATGATTCTTAATTCATGATTCAATTTATGATTCATGATTCGATTCATGATTCATGATTCAATTCTTGATTCAATTCCTGATTCATGATTCATGATTCAATTTATGATTCATGATTCGATTCATGATTCATGATTCGATTCATGATTCATGATTCAATTCATGATTCATGATTTATAATTTAATTCATGATTCATGATTAATTTGATGATTCAATTCATGGTTCATGAATCTTGATTCAATTCATAATTTATTTCATGATTCTTCATTCATGATTCAATTCATGATTTAATTCATGATTCATGATTCAATTCATGATTCATGATTCAATTCATGATTCATTATTCATGATTCGATTCATGATTCATGATTAAATTCGTAATTCATGATTTAATTCATGATTCATGATTCATTTCATGATTCATTTCATGATTCATGATTCAATTCATGATTCATGATTCATGATTCGATTCATGATTCGATTCATGATTCATGATTCATAATTCAATTCATGATTCATGATTCAATTCATGGTCATGATTCATGATTTAAGTCATGATTCATTTTATAATTCATGATTCATTTCATGATTCATTATTCAATTCATGATTCATGATTCAATTCATGATTCATGATTCAATTCATGATTCATGATTCGTGAATTATGATTTAATTCATGATTCATGATTCAATTCATGATTCATGATTCGATTCATGATTCATGATTCGATTCATGATTCATGATTCGATTCATGATTCATGATTCATGATTAAATTCATGATTCATTATTCAAGTCATGATTCATAATTCATGTTTCAATTCATGATTCATGATTCAATTCATGATTCATGAATCATTTCATGATTCATTTCATGATTTATGATTCAATTCATGATTCATGATTCATTATTCAATTCATGATTCATGATTCAATTCATGATTCATGATTCATGATTCATGAATTATGATTCAGTTCATGATTCATGATTCAATTCATGATTCATGATTAAATTCATGATTCATGATTCAATTCATGATTCATAATTCATGATTTAATTCATGATTCATGATTCAATTCATGATTCATAAATCATTTCATGATTCATTTCATCATTCATGATTCCATTCATGATTCATGATTCATTTTATGATTTATGATGCATGATTCAATTCATGATTTGTGATTCATAATTCATTTCATGATTCATGAGTCGATTCATGATACTTGATTCGAATTATGATTCATGACTCGATTCATAATTCATGATTCATGATTCGATTCATGATTCAAGATTCAATTCATGATTCATGATTCATGATTCAATTTATAATTCATGTTTTAAATTATGATGAAATTCATGATTCATGTATTAATTCATGATTTATGATTCAATTCATGATTCAATTCATGATTCATGATTCAATTCATGATTCATGATTCTTAATTCATGATTCAATTCATGATTCATGATTCGATTCATGATTCATGATTTGATTCATGATTCAATTCATAATTCATGATTCATGATTCAATTTATGATTCATTATTCGATTCATGATTCATGATTCAATTCTTGATTCATGATTCATGATTCGATTCATGATTCATGATTCAATTCTTGATTCATGATTTATAATTCAATTCATGATTCATGATTAATTTCATGATTCAATTCATGGTTCCTGAATCTTGATTCAATTCATGATTTATTTCATGATTCTTCATTCATAATTCAATTCATGATTTAATTCATGATTATACATTCATGATTTAAATTATGATTTAATTCATGATTCATGATTCATGATTCAATTCGTAATTCATGATTTATTATTCATGATTCGATTCATGATTCATGACTCATGATTCAATTCGTAGTTCATGATTCAATTTATGATTCATGATTCATTTCATGATTTATGATTCAATTCTTGATTCAAATTATCATTCATGATTTATTTCATGATTCATTTCATGATTCATGATTGATGATTCAATTCATGATTCAGATCATGATTCATTTTATGATTCATAATTCATGATTCAATTCATAATTCATGATTCAATTCATGAATCAATTCATGATTCTTGATTCAATTCATGATTCATGATTCATGATTCAATTAATGATTCATGATTCAAGATTCAATTCATGATTCATGATTCGATTCATGATTCATGATTCGATTCATGATTCATGATTCATGATTCAATTCATGATTCGATTCATGATTCATGATTCATGATTCATGATTCAATTCATGATTCATGTTTTAATTCATGAATCATGAATTATGATTCAATTCATGATTCATGTTTTAATTCATGAATCATGAATTATGATTCAATTCATGATTCATGATTCGATTTAAGATTCATGATTAAATTCATGATTCATGATTTATGATTCAATTCATGATTCATGATTTATTTCATGAATCAATTCATGGTTCATGAATCTTGATTCAATTCATGATTTATTTCATGATTCATGATTCGATTCATGATTTATGTTTCAATTCATGATTCGATTTATGATTTATGATTCGATTCGTGACTCATGATTCAATTCATGATTCATGATTCATTTCATGATTTATGAATTATGATTTAATTCATGATTCATTTCATGATTCATGATTCAATTCATGATTCATGATTCAATTCATGATTCATGATTCATGATTTAATTCATGATTCATGATTCAATTCATGATTCATGATTCATGATTCAATTCATGTTTCATTTCATGATTCATGATTCAATTCATGATTCATTTCATGATTCATGATTCAATTCATGATTCATGATTCAATTCATGATTCATGATTCAATTCATGATTCATGATTCGATTCATGATTCATGATTCAATTCATGATTTATGATTCAATTCATGATTCATGATTTGATTCATGATTCATGATTCATGATTAAATTCATGATTCATGATTCAATTCATGATTTATAATTCAAGAATCAATTCATGATTCAATTCATGATTCATGATTCATTTTATGATTCATTTCATGATTTATAATTCAATTCAATAATTATGATTCATTATTCCATTCATGATTCATGATTCATTTCATGACTCATGATTCATGATACAATTCTTGATTTGTGATTCATGATTCAATTCATGATTCATGATTTGATTCATGATTCTTGATTCGAATCATGATTCATGATTCGATTCATAATTCATGATTCATGATTCGATTCATGATTCAAGATTCAATTCATGATTCATGATTCATGATTCAATTCATAATTCATGTTTTAAATCATGATTCAATTCATGATTCATGTTTCAATTTATGATTCAATTCTTGATTCAATTCATAATTCAAATCATAATTCATGATTCAATTCATGATTCAATATTCATGATTTAATGCATGATTCATGTTTTTATGCTTCAATGCATGATTCATGATTCATGATTCGATTCATGATTCATGTTTGAATTCATTATTTAATTCATGATTCATTTCATGATTCATGATTCAATTCATGATTCATGATTCGATTCATGATTCATGATTCAAATTATGATTCATGATTCAATTCATGATTCATGATTCATGATTCAATTAATGATTTGTGATTCATGATTCAATTCATTATTCATAATTCAATTCATGATTTCTGATTCATGATTCGATTCATGATTCATGATTTAAAACATGAATTATAAATTCAATCATGAATCATGAATTGAATCTTGAATCATGATTCAATTCATGATTCATGATTGAATTCATAATTCATGTTTTAAATCATGATTCGATTCATGATTCATGTTTTAATTCATGATTCATGATTCAATTCATGATTCAATTCATGATTCATGATTCAATTCATGATTCATGATTCGATTCATGATTCAATTTATGATTCATGATTCGATTCATGATTCATGATTCAATTCATGATTCATGATTCATGATTCGATTTATGAATTATGATTCGATTCATGATTCATGATTCAATTCATGATTCATGATTCATAATTCAATTCATGATTCATGATTCGATTCAGGATTCATGATTCAATTCATGATTCATGATTCGATTCATGATTCATGTTTCAATTCATGATTCGATTTATGATTTATGATTCAATTCGTGACTTATGATTCAATTCATGATTCATGATTCATTTCATGATTTATGAATTATGATTTAATTCATGATTCATTTCATGATTCATGATTCAATTCATGATTCATGATTCAATTCATGATTCATGATTCATGATTTAATTCATGATTCATGATTCAATTCATGATTCATGATTCAATTCATGATTCATTTCATGATTCATGATTCAATTCATGATTCATGATTCAATTCATGATTCATGATTCGATTCATGATTCATGATTTATGATTCAATTCATGGTTCATGATTCAATTCATGATTCGATTCATGATTCATGATTCATGATTCAATTCATGATTCATGATTCAATTCATGATTCATGATTCGATTCATGATTCATGATTCAAATTATGATTCATGATTCAATTCATGATTCATGATTCATGATTCAATTAATGATTTGTGATTCATGATTCAATTCATTATTCATAATTCAATTCATGATTTCTGATTCATGATTCGATTCATGATTCATGATTTAAAACATGAATTATGAATTCAATCATGAATCATGAATTGAATCTTGAATCATGATTCAATTCATGATTCATGATTAAATTCATAATTCATGTTTTAAATCATGATTCGATTCATGATTCATGTTTTAATTCATGATTCATGATTTATTCATGATTCAATTCATGATTCATGATTCAATTCATGATTCATGATTCGATTCATGATTCAATTCATGATTCATGATTCATGATTAAATTTATGATTCATGATTCGATTCATGATTCATGATTCATGATTCAAATTATGATTCATGATTCAATTCATGATTCATGATTCATGATTCAATTAATGATTTGTGATTCATGATTCAATTCATTATTCATAATTCAATTCATGATTTCTGATTCATGATTCGATTCATGATTCATGATTTAAAACATGAATTATGAATTCAATCATGAATCATGAATTGAATCTTGAATCATGATTCAATTCATGATTCATGATTGAATTCATAATTCATGTTTTAAATCATGATTCGATTCATGATTCATGTTTTAATTCATGATTCATGATTCAATTCATGATTCAATTCATGATTCATGATTCAATTCATGATTCATGATTCGATTCATGATTCAATTCATAAATCATGATTCAATTTATGATTCATGATTCGATTCATGATTCATGATTCAATTCATGATTCATGATTCATGATTCAATTTATGAATTATGATTCGATTCATGATTCATGATTCAATTCATGATTCATGATTCATAATTCAATTCATGATTCATGATTCGATTCATGATTCTATTCATGATTCATGATTCATGATTCAATTCATGATTCATGATTCAATTCATGATTCATGATTTAATTCATGATTCATTTTATAAATCATGATTCAATTCATGATTCATTATTCAATTCATGATTCATGATTCAATTCATGATTCATGATTCATGAATTCTGATTCAATTCATGATTCAATTCATGATTCATGATTCAATTCATGATTCATGATTCGATTCATGATTCATGATTCAATTCTTGATTCATGATTCGATTCATGATTCATGATTCATGTTTTAATTCATGATTCATGATTCAATTCATGATTCATGATTGAATTCATAATTCATGTTTTAAATCATGATTCAATTCATGATTCATGTTTTAATTCATGATTCATGATTCAATTCATGATTTATGATTCGATTCATGATTCAATTCATGATTCATGATTCATGATTCAATTTATGATTCATGATTCGATTCATGATTCATGATTCAATTCATGATTCATGATTCAATTTATGAATTATGATTCGATTCATGCTTCATGATTCATGATTCATGAATTATGATTCATAATTCAATTCATGATTCATGATTCATGATTCGATTCAGGATTCATGATTCAATTCATGATTCATGATTCAATTCATGATTCAATATTCATGATTCGATTCATGATTCGATTCATGATTCATGATTCATGATTCAATTCATAATTCATGATTCAATTCATGATTTATGATTCATGATTTAATTCATGATTCATTATTCAATTCATGATTCATGATTCAATTCATGATTCATGATTCATGATTCATGAATTATGATTCAGTTCATGATTCATGATTCAATTCATGATTCATGATTAAATTCATGATTCATGATTCAATTCATGATTCATAATTCATGATTTAATTCATGATTCATGATTCAATTCATGATTCATAAATCATTTCATGATTCATTTCATCATTCATGATTCCATTCATGATTCATGATTCATTTTATGATTTATGATGCATGATTCAATTCATGATTTGTGATTCATAATTCATTTCATGATTCATGAGTCGATTCATGATACTTGATTCGAATTATGATTCATGACTCGATTCATAATTCATGATTCATGATTCGATTCATGATTCAAGATTCAATTCATGATTCATGATTCAATTCATAATTCATGTTTTAAATTATGATTCAATTCATAAATCATGGTTTAATTCATGATTTAAAATTCAATTTTTGATTCAATTCATGATTCATGATTCAATTCATGATTCATGATTCTTAATTCATGATTCAATTCATGATTTATGATTCGATTCATGATTCATGATTCGATTCATGATTCAATTCATGATTCATGATTCAATTTATGATTCATGATTCGATTCATGATTCATGATTCAATTCTTGATTCATGATTCGATTCATGATTCATGATTCAATTCATGATTCATGATTTATAATTCAATTCATGATTCATGATTAATTTCATGAATCAATTCATGGTTCATGAATCTTGATTCAATTCATGATTTATTTCATGATTTTTCATTCATGATTCAATTCATGATTTAATTCATGATTCATGATTCAATTCATGATTCATTATTCATGATTCGATTCATGATTCATGATTCATGATTCAATTCGTAATTCATTATTCAATTCATGATTCATGATTAATTTCATGATTTATTTCATGATTCATGATTCAATTCATGATTCATGATTCATGATTCGATTCATGATTCGATTCATGATTCATGATTCATGATTCAATTCATGATTCATTTCATGATTCATGATTCGATTCATGATTCATGATTCATGATTAAATTCATGATTCATGACTTAATTCATGATTCATAATTCATGATTCAATTCATGATTTATGATTCAATCCATGATTCATGAATCATTTCATGATTTATGATTCAATTCATGATTCATGATTCCATTCATGATTCATGATTCATTTTATGATTTATGATGCATGATTCAATTCATGATTTGTGATTAATGATTCAATTCATGATTCATGAGTCGATTCATGATACTTGATTCGAATTATGATTCATGATTCGATTCATAATTCATGATTCGATTCATGATTCAAGATTCAATTCATGATTCATGATTCATGATTTAATTCATAATTCATGTTTTAAATTATGATTCAATTCATAATTCATGTTTTAATTCATGATTCATGATTCAATTCATGATTCATGATTCTTAATTCATGATTCAATTCATGATTCATGATTCGATTCATGATTCATGATTCAATTCATGATTCAATTCCTGATTCATGATTCATGATTCAATTTATGATTCATGATTCGATTCATGATTCATGATTCAATTCTTGATTCATGATTCATGATTCGATTCATGATTCATGATTCGATTCATGATTCATGATTTAATTCATGATTCATGATTTATAATTTAATTCATGATTCATGATTAATTTGATGATTCAATTCATGGTTCATGAATCTTGATTCAATTCATGATTTATTTCATGATTCTTCATTCATGATTCAATTCATGATTTAATTCATGATTCATGATTCAATTCATGATTCATGATTCAATTCATGATTCATTATTCATGATTCGATTCATGATTCATGATTAAATTCGTAATTCATGATTTAATTCATGATTCATGATTCATTTCATGATTCATTTCATGATTCATGATTCAATTCATGATTCATGATTCATGATTCGATTCATGATTCGATTCATGATTCATGAGTCATAATTCAATTCATGATTCATGATTTAATTCATGGTCATGATTCATGATTCATGATTTAAGTCATGATTCATTTTATAATTCATGATTTATTTCATGATTTATTATTCAATTCATGATTCATGATTCAATTCATGATTCATGATTCAATTCATGATTCATGATTCGTGAATTATGATTTAATTCATGATTCATGATTCAATTCATGATTCATGATTCGATTCATGATTCATGATTCGATTCATGATTCATGATTCGATTCATGATTCATGATTCGATTCATGATTCATGATTCATGATTAAATTCATGATTCATTATTTAAGTCATGATTCATAATTCATGTTTCAATTCATGATTCATGATTCAATTCATGATTCATGAATCATTTCATGATTCATTTCATGATTTATGATTCAATTCATGATTCATGATTCATGATTCTATTCATGATTCATGATTCATTTTATGATTTATGATGCATGATTCAATTCATGATTTGTGATTCATGATTCAATTCATGATTCATGAGTCGATTCAAGATACTTGATTCAAATTATGATTCATGATTCGATTCATAATTCATGATTCATGATTCGATTCATGATTCAAGATTCAATTCATGATTCATGATTCATGATTCAATTCATAATTCATGTTTTAAATTATGATTCAATTCATAATTCATGTTTTAATTCATGATTTATGATTTAATTTATGATTCAATTCATGATTCATGATTCAATTCATGATTCATGAATCTTAATTCATGATTCAATTCATGATTCATGATTCGATTCATGATTCATGATTCGATTTATGATTCATTTCATGATTCATGATTCATGATTCAATTTATGATTCATGATTTGATTCATGATTCATAATTCAATTCTTGATTCATGATTCATGATTCGATTCATGATTCATGATTCAATTCATGATTCATGATTTATAATTCAATTCATGATTCATGATTAATTTCATGATTCATGATTCATGATTCAATTAATGATTCATGATTCAAGATTTGATTCATGATTCATGATTCGATTCATGATTCATGATTCATGATTCATATTTTATGATTCAATTCATGATTCATAATTTAATTCATGAATCATGATTCATGATTCAATTCATGATTCATGATTCGATTTAAGATTCATGATTAAATTCTAGATTCATGATTCATGATTCCATTCATGATTCATTATTCATTTTATGATTTATGATGCATGATTAAATTCATGATTTGTGATTCATGATTCAATTCATAATTCATGAGTCGATTCATGATACTTGATTCGAATTATGATTCATGATTCGATTCATAATTCATGATTCATGATTCGATTCATGATTCAAGATTCAATTCATGATTCATGATTCATGATTCAATTCATAATTCATGTTTTAAATTATGATTCAATTCATAATTCATGTTTTAATTCATGATTTATGATTTAATTTATGATTCAATTCATGATTCATGATTCAATTCATGATTCTTGATTCTTAATTCATGATTCAATTCATGATTCATGATTCGATTCATGATTCATGATTCGATTCATGATTCAATTCATGATTCATGATTCAATTTATGATTCATGATTCGATTCATGATTCATAATTCAATTCATGATTCATGATTCGATTCATGATTCATGATTCGATTCATGATTCATGATTTATAATTCAATTCATTATTCATGATTTATTTCATGATTCAATTCATGATTCAGATCATGATTCATTTTATGATTCATAATTCATGATTCAATTCATGATTCAATTCATGATTCATGATTCAATTCATGATTCATGATTAATGATTCAATTAATGATTCATGATTAATGATTCAATTAATGATTCATGATTCAAGATTCGATTCATGATTCATGATTCGATTCATGATTCATGATTCATGATTCTTATTTTATGATTTAATTCATGATTCATAATTTAATTCATGAATCATGATTCATGATTCAATTCATGATTCATGATTCGATTTAAGATTCATGATTAAATTCATGATTCATGATTTATGATTCAATTCATGATTCATAATTCATGATTCAATTCATGTTTCGATATATGATTCATGATTCAATTCATGATTTATGATTCATGATTCAATTCGTGATTCATGATCCAATTCATGATTCATGATTCATTTCATGATTCATGATTCATGATTCAATTCATGACTTGTGATTCATGATTCAATTCATGATTCATAATTAAATTCATGATTTGTGACTCATGATTCAATTCATGATTCATAATTAAATTCATGATTCTTGATTCGAATTATGATTCATGATTCATTTTATGATTTATGATTCATGATTCAATTCATGATTTGTGATTCATGATTCAATTCATGATTCATAATTAAATTCATGATTCTTGATTCGAATTATGATTCATGATTCGATTCATAATTCATGATTCATGATTCGATTCATGATTCAAGATTCAATTCATGATTCAATTCATGATTCATGATTCAATTCATGATTCATGATTCTTAATTCATGATTCAATTCATGATTCATGATTCGATTCATGATTCATGATTCAATTCATGATTCAATTCATAATTCATGATTCATGATTCAATTTATGATTCATTATTCGATTCATGATTCATGATTTAATTCTTGATTCATGATTCATGATTCGATTCATGATTCATGATTCAATTCTTGATTCATGATTCATGATTCGATTCATGATTCATTTCATGATTCATGATTCAATTCATGATTCATGATTCGATTCATGATTCGATTCATGATTCATGATTCATAATTCAATTCATGATTCATGATTCAATTCATGGTCATGATTCATGATTCATGATTTAAGTCATGATTCATTTTATAATTCATGATTCAATTCATGATTCATTATTCAATTCATGATTCATGATTCAATTCATGATTCATGATTCAATTCATGATTCATGATTCGTGAATTATGATTTAATTCATGATTCATGATTCAATTCATGATTCATGATTCGATTCATGATTCATGATTCGATTCATGATTCATGATTCGATTCATGATTCATGATTCATGATTAAATTCATGATTCATTATTCAAGTCATGATTCATAATTCATGTTTCAATTCATGATTCATGATTCAATTCATGATTCATGAATCATTTCATGATTCATTTCATGATTTATGATTCAATTTATGATTCATGATTCATGATTCTATTCATGATTCATGATTCATTTTATGATTTATGATGCATGATTCAATTCATGATTTGTGATTCATGATTCAATTCATGATTCATGAGTCGATTCAAGATACTTGATTCGAATTATGATTCATGATTCGATTCATAATTCATGATTCATGATTCGATTCATGATTCAAGATTCAATTCATGATTCATGATTCATGATTCAATTCATAATTCATGTTTTAAATTATGATTCAATTCATAATTCATGTTTTAATTCATGATTTATGATTTAATTTATGATTCAATTCATGATTCATGATTCAATTCATGATTCATGATTCTTAATTCATGATTCAATTCATGATTCATGATTCGATTCATGATTCATGATTCGATTTATGATTCATTTCATGATTCATGATTCATGATTCAATTTATGATTCATGATTTGATTCATGATTCATAATTCAATTCTTGAATCATGATTCATGATTCGATTCATGATTCATGATTCAATTCATGATTCATGATTTATAATTCAATTCATGATTCATGATTAATTTCATGATTCATGATTCATGATTCAATTAATGATTCATGATTCAAGATTCGATTCATGATTCATGATTCGATTCATGATTCATGATTCATGATTCATATTTTATGATTCAATTCATGATTCATAATTTAATTCATGAATCATGATTCATGATTCAATTCATGATTCATGATTAGATTTAAGATTCATGATTAAATTCTAGATTCATGATTCATGATTCCATTCATGATTCATTATTCATTTTATGATTTATGATGCATGATTTAATTCATGATTTGTGATTCATGATTCAATTCATAATTCATGAGTCGATTCATGATACTTGATTCGAATTATGATTCATGATTCGATTCATAATTCATGATTCATGATTCGATTCATGATTCAAGATTCAATTCATGATTCATGATTCATGATTCAATTTATAATTCATGTTTTAATTCATGATTTATGATTTAATTTATGATTCAATTCATGATTCATGATTCAATTCATGATTCTTGATTCTTATTTCATGATTCAATTCATGATTCATGATTCGATTCATGATTCATGATTCGATTCATGATTCAATTCATGATTCATGATTCATGATTCAATTTATGATTCGTGATTCGATTCATGATTCATAATTCAATTCATGATTCATGATTCATGATTCGATTCATGATTCATGATTCGATTCATGATTCATGATTTATAATTCAATTCATGATTCATGATTTATTTCATGATTCAATTCATGATTCAGATCATGATTTATTTTATGATTCATAATTCATGATTCAATTCATGATTCAATTCATGATTCATGATTCAATTCATGATTCATGATTAATGATTCAATTAATGATTCATGATTCAAGATTCGATTCATGATTCATGATTCGATTCATGATTCATGATTCATGATTCATATTTTATGATTTAATTCATGATTCATAATTTAATTCATGAATCATGATTCATGATTCAATTCATGATTCATAATTCGATTTAAGATTCATGATTAAATTCATGATTCATGATTTATGATTCAATTCATGATTCATGATTCATGATTCAATTCATGTTTCGATATATGATTCATGATTCAATTCATGATTTATGATTCATGATTCAATTCGTGATTCATGATCCAATTCATGATTCATGATTCATTTCATGATTCATGATTCATGATTCAATTCATGATTTGTGATTCATGATTCAATTCATGATTCATAATTAAATTCATGATTTGTGACTCATGATTCGATTCATGTTTCATGATTCATAATTCATGATTCCAATTATGATTCATGATTCATTTTATGATTTATGATTCATGATTCAATTCATGATTTGTGATTCATGATTCAATTCATGATTCATAATTAAATTCATGATTCTTGATTCGAATTATGATTCATGATTCGATTCATAATTCATGATTCATGATTCGATTCATGATTCAAGATTCAATTCATGATTCAATTCATGATTCATGATTCAATTCATGATTCATGATTCTTAATTCATGATTCAATTCATGATTCATGATTCGATTCATGATTCATGATTCGATTCATGATTCAATTCATAATTCATGATTCATGATTCAATTTATGATTCATTATTCGATTCATGATTCATGATTCAATTCTTGATTCATGATTCATGATTCGATTCATGATTCATGATTCAATTCTTGATTCATGATTCATGATTCGATTCATGATTCATGATTCGATTCATGATTCATGATTCAATTCATGATTCATGATTTATAATTTAATTCATGATTCATTATTAATTTGATGATTCAATTCATGGTTCATGAATCTTGATTCAATTCATGATTTATTTCATGATTCTTCATTCATGATTCAATTCATGATTTAATTCATGATTCATGATTCAATTCATGATTCATGATTCAATTCATGATTCATTATTCATGATTTAATTCATGATTCATGATTCAATTCGTAATTCATGATTTAATTCATGATTCATGATTCATTTCATGATTCATGATTCAATTCATGATTCATGATTCATGATTCGATTCATGATTCGATTCATGATTCATGATTCATAATTCAATTCATGATTCATGATTCAATTCATGGTCATGATTCATGATTCATGATTTAAGTCATGATTCATTTTATAATTCATGATTCAATTCATGATTCATTATTCAATTCATGATTCATGATTCAATTCATGATTCATGATTCAATTCATGATTCATGATTCGTGAATTATGATTTAATTCATGATTCATGTTTTAATTCATGATTCATGATTCGATTCATGATTCATGATTTGATTCATGATTCATGATTCGATTCATGATTCATGATTCATGATTAAATTCATGATTCATTATTCAAGTCATGATTCATAATTCATGTTTCAATTCATGATTCATGATTCAATTCATGATTCATGAATCATTTCATGATTCATTTCATGATTTATGATTCAATTCATGATTCATGATTCATGATTCTATTCATGATTCATGATTCATTTTATGATTTATGATGCATGATTCAATTCATGATTTGTGATTCATGATTCAATTCATGATTCATGAGTCGATTCAAGATACTTGATTCGAATTATGATTCATGATTCGATTCATAATTCATGATTCATGATTCGATTCATGATTCAAGATTCAATTCATGATTCATGATTCATAATTCAATTCATAATTCATGTTTTAAATTATGATTCAATTCATAATTCATGTTTTAATTCATGATTTATGATTTAATTTATGATTCAATTCATGATTCATGATTCAATTCATGATTCATGATTCAATTCATGATTCATGATTCTTAATTCATGATTCAATTCATGATTCATGATTCGATTTATGATTCATTTCATGATTCATGATTCATGATTCATGATTTGATTCATGATTCATAATTCATTTCTTGAATCATGATTCATGATTCGATTCATGATTCATGATTCAATTCATGATTCATGATTTATAATTCAATTCATGATTCATGATTAATTTCATGATTCATGATTCATGATTCAATTAATGATTCATGATTCAAGATTCGATTCATGATTCATGATTCGATTCATGATTCATGATTCATGATTCATATTTTATGATTCAATTCATGATTCATAATTTAATTCATGAGTCATGATTCATGATTCAATTCATGATTCATGATTCATGATTCAATTCATAATTCATGTTTTAAATTATGATTCAATTCATAATTCATGTTTTAATTCATGATTTATGATTTAATTTATGATTCAATTCATGATTCATGATTCAATTCATGATTCTTGATTCTTAATTCATGATTCAATTCATGATTCATGATTCGATTCATGATTCATGATTCGATTCATGATTCAATTCATGATTCATGATTCATGATTCAATTTATGATTCATGATTCGATTCATGATTCATAATTCAATTCATGATTCATGATTCATGATTCGATTCATGATTCGATTCATGATTCATGATTTATAATTCAATTCATGATTCATGATTTATTTCATGATTCAATTCATGATTCAGATCATGATTCATTTTATGATTCATAATTCATGATTCAATTCATGATTCAATTCATGATTCATGATTCAATTAATGATTCATGATTCAAGATTCGATTCATGATTCATGATTCGATTCATGATTCATGATTCATGATTCATATTTTATGATTTAATTCATGATTCATAATTTAATTCATGAATCATGATTCATGATTCAATTCATGATTCATGATTCGATTTAAGATTCATGATTAAATTCATGATTCATGATTTATGATTCAATTCATGATTCATGATTCATGATTCAATTCATGTTTCGATATATGATTCATGATTCAATTCATGATTTATGATTCATGATTCAATTCGTGATTAATGATCCAATTCATGATTCATGATTCATTTCATGATTCATGATTCATGATTCAATTCATGATTTGTGATTCATGATTCAATTCATGATTCATAATTAAATTCATGATTTGTGACTCATGATTCGATTCATGTTTCATGATTCGATTCATGATTCATGATTCATGATTCCAATTATGATTCATGATTCATTTTATGATTTATGATTCATGATTCAATTCATGATTTGTGATTCATGATTCAATTCATGATTCATAATTAAATTCATGATTCTTGATTCGAATTATGATTCATGATTCAATTCATAATTCATGATTCATGATTCGATTCATGATTCAAGATTCAATTCATGATTCAATTCATGATTCATGATTCAATTCATGATTCATGATTCTTAATTCATGATTCAATTCATGATTCATGATTAGATTCATGATTCATGATTCGATTCATGATTCAATTCATAATTCATGATTCATGATTCAATTTATGATTCATTATTCGATTCATGATTCATGATTCAATTCTTGATTCATGATTCATGATTCGATTCATGATTCATGATTCAATTCTTGATTCATGATTTATAATTCAATTCATGATTCATGATTAACTTCATGATTCAATTCATGGTTCATGAATCTTGATTCAATTCATGATTTATTTCATGATTCTTCTTTCATGATTCAATTCATGATTTAATTCATGATTATTCATTCATGATTCAAATTATGATTTAATTCATGATTCATGATTCATGATTCAATTCGTAATTCATGATTCATTATTCATGATTCGATTCATGATTCATGATTCATGATTCAATTTGTAGTTCATGATTCAATTCATGATTCATGATTCATTTCATGATTTATGATTCAATTCTTGATTCAAATTATCATTCATGATTTATTTCATGATTCATTTCATGATTCATGATTGATGATTCAATTCATGATTCAGTTCATGATTCATTTTATGATTCATAATTCATGATTCAATTCATGATTCATGATTCAATTCATGATTCATGATTCATGATTAAATTAATGATTCATGATTCAAGATTCGATTCATGATTCATGATTCGATTCATGATTCATGATTCATGATTCAATTCATGATTCGATTCATGATTCATGATTCATGATTCAATTCATGATTCATGATTTAATTCATGAATCATGAATTATGATTCAATTCATGATTCATGATTCGATTTAAGATTCATGATTAAATTCATGATTCATGATTTATTTCATGAATCAATTCATGGTTCATGAATCTTGATTCAATTCATGATTTATTTCATGATTCATGATTCGATTCATGATTAATGAATCATGATTCGATTCATGATTCATGTTTCAATTCATGATTCGATTTATGATTTATGATTCAATTCGTGACTCATGATTCAATTCATGATTCATGATTCATTTACTGATTTATGAATTATGATTTAATTCATGATTCATTTCATGATTCATGATTTAATTCATGATTCATGATTCAATTCATGATTCATGATTCAATTCATGATTCATGATTTAATTCATGATTCATGATTCAATTCATGATTCATGATTCATGATTCAATTCATGATTTATTTCATGATTCATGATTCAATTCATGATTCATGATTCAATTCATGATTCATGAATTGATTCATGATTCATGATTTATGATTCAATGCATGATTCATGATTTGATTCATAATTCATGATTCATGATTAAATTCATGATTCATGATTCAATTCATGATTCATAATTCAAGATTCAATTCATGATTCATGATTCAATTCATGATTCATGATTCAATTCATGATTCATGATTCATTTTATGATTCATTTCATGATTTATAATTCAATTCAATAATTATGATTCATTATTCCATTCATGATTCATGATTCATTTCATGACTCATGATTCATGATACAATTCATGATTTGTGATTCATGATTCAATTCATGATTCATGATTTGATTCATGATTCTTGATTCGAATCATGATACATGATTCGATTCATAATTCATGATTCATGATTCGATTCATGATTCAAGATTCAATTCATGATTCATGATTCATGATTCAATTCATAATTCATGTTTTAAATCATGATTCAATTCATAATTCATGTTTTAATTCATGATTCATGATTCAATTCATGATTCAATTCAAAATTCATGATTCAATTCATGATTCATGATTCTTAATTATGATTCAATTCATGATTCATGATTCGATTCATGATTCATGATTCGATTCATGATTCAATTCATGATTCATGATTCATGATTCAATTTATGATTTATGATTCGATTCATGATTCATGATTCAATTCTTGATTCATGATTCATGATTCGATTAATGATTCATGATTCAATTCATGATTCATGATTTATAATTCAATTCATGTGTCACGGGCACTAGGAGTCTTTACCCAGGGATCACCAGATGATAGGCTTACCAGAGCAGTATAGATGGTAATATGGTACTCTGGTAGCAGGGTGATCACAGAACAGGAAATAGCAGATGATGGAGATGCTCAGGAAAGTCTATGACTAGCAGCACTGGTAATATGGATGTAGAAATACACGAGGAACTGTATGGTCAACGGACACGTGAAGGTAGTCAGTGGTCTGCGGTAGCAAGTTGTACCACTGCTATAGTGAGGAGGAATGTCCAACAGAAACGAGGAGGTGATGAGAGTCAGCGGTCTGTGGATAGCAAGTTGTACCGCTGTCTGAGTGAAGGAATGGAATCCAAGTCGAGGTATCCGGGGAGTCAGTGGTCTGCGTTAGCAAGTTGTACCACTGCTATGTGAGAGGATACTGGAACAGGTGACACAGGAAACAGGGATCAGTGGTCTGCCTCTAGCAAGTTGTACCACTGAATATATATGTGAGGAGGAGCACGGGGAGAGACTGCAATACAGGGGATACACGGGCACCTTAAACTTGATCCACAATAACATGCACAATATATTAATGACTGAACAGCACTGCAATAATAGAAAGTCACTTGAGGTAATCCGGCACAAGATAACACAGTCAATGATGGCAATAGTCTCAGCGGATAGCAAACTCCAGAGAAGAACAAACACAGTCCAGCAAGATATGCAATACACCAGCACAGTCAATGAGAAGTATGCATACCGTGGTTCAGAAGCAGGCTGTCAGACAGGAGTGCAGAAATACCTGAACGGCTGGAGGCCGGCAGGATGCGAAGTCCCTGGAGGGGTGAAGCGGTAATCAAGGAGGTGCAGCGCACAGGTAGGTAGACCAGCAGGGGAACAAATACTCAGGAAGCAGTAGTATGTAGAACTGGACTCCTGGAGGACCCTGAAGAGTAGCGATGGTCTAGATGAGATGAAAGTAGTGAGGAGCAGATCCGATGCAGACTGGCGAGTAGAGACCAGCGGGAACACAGAGAAGCACGGAGAGCGGATCAGCTGTTGTAGGATGAGTGGAACTGAGGAGTAGCAGCAGCAGGACTCTGCAGATACACGGAGGTAGCGGATAGCAACCAGCAGGTGCAGCAACGATGAAACACGGGAGAGCAGAGCTGAGCTGGAACTGTTGAGCACGGAGAGTAGCGGATGGGAATCAGTTGTAGCAGTCTCGAGGAAACACGGGAGAGATGAGATGAGCTGAAGACTGAAGCGCACGGAGGCAGCGGATAGGAATCAGCCAAACAGTCACGATGAAACACAGGCGAGTTGAAGTAGATTGAAGACTGTAGTGCACAGAGGCAGCGCATAGGAATCAGCTAACAGTCATGATGGCACACAGGTGAGTTGAAGTAGATTGAAGACTGTAGTGCACGGAGGCAGCGGATAGGAATCAGCTAACAGTCACGATGATACATAGCAGAGTTGAAGTGGCTTGAAGACTGTAGTGCACGGAGGCAGCGGATAGGAATCAGCTAACAGTCACGATGATACACAGGAGGGTTGAAGTGGTGTGGAAACCACAGGAGTAGAAGTGGTCTGGAAACCACAGGGGTAGAAGTGGTTAGGAAACCACAGGAATCAGCAGCGCTGAATACACGAGGAAACACAGGAACACCTTCAGAGGCTCATGGGGAATGAGACTCCAAGATCAGGCAACGTGGTAGTGACCACAGGTGCTTAATATAGGGAGTGTTGCCTGATCTGCCAATTAAGTTAAAGGGACAGGTACTGAAGGGTTTCAAAGGGCTGCGCATGCGCAGACCCTCAGGATGGAGGACGACCACGGTTCCTAAATGTACGGGAAGAAGCACTCACAGTCCGGTGAGTGACATCATGATTCATGATTAATTTCATAATTCATGATTCAATTCATGATTCATGATTCAATTCATGATTCATAATTCATGATTCAATTCTTGATTCATGATTCAATTCATGATTCATAATTCATGATTCATGATTCAATTCATGATTCATGAATCATTTCATGATTTATGATTCAATTCATGATTCATGATTCATGATTCCATTCATGATTCATGATTCATTTCATGATTTATGATTCAATTCATGATTCATGATTCATGATTCCATTCATGATTCATGATTCATTTTATGATTTATGATTCATGATTCAATTCATGATTTGTGATTTATGATTCAATTCATGATTCATGATTCGATTCATGATTCATGATTCGATTCATGATTCAAGATTCAATTCATGATTCATGATTCATGATTCAATTCATAATTCATGTTTTAAATTATGATTCAATTCATGATTCATGTTTTAATTCATGATTTATGATTCAATTCATGATTCATGATTCAATTCATGATTCATGATTCCTAATTCATGATTCAATTCATGATTCATGATTCGATTCATGATTCATGATTCGATTCATGATTCAATTCATGATTCATGATTCAATTTATGATTTATGAGTCATGATTCAATTCTTGATTCATGATTCAATTCATGATTCATGATTTATAATTCAATTCATGATTCATGATTAATTTCATGATTCAATTCATGGTTCATGAATCTTGATTCAATTCATGATTTATTTCATGATTCTTCATTCATGATTCAATTCATGATTTAATTCATGATTCATGATTCAATGCATGATTCATGATTCATGATTCAATTCATGATTCATGACTCATGATTCGATTTAGGATTCATGATTCAATTCATGATTCATGATTCAATTCATGATTCATGATTCATGATTCGATTCATGTTTCATGATTCGATTCATGATTCATGATTCATGATTCAATTCATGATTCATGATTCAATTCATGATTCAATTCATGATTCATGATTCAATTCATGATTCATGATTCAATTCATGATTCATTTCATGATTCATGATTCAATTCATGATTCATGATTCAATTCATGATTCATGATTCAATTCATGATTCATGACTTATGATTCAATTCACGATTAATGATTTGATTCATGATTCATGATTCATGATTCAATTTATTATTCAATTCATGATTCATGATTCATTTTATGATTCATTTCATGATTTATGATTCAATTCATTAATCATGATTCATGATTCCATTCATGATTCATGATTCATTTTATGATTCATGATTCATGATACAATTCATGATTTGTGATTCATGATTCATTTCATGATTCATGATTCCATTCATGATTCTTGATTCGAATCATGATTCATGATTCGATTCATAATTCATGATTCATGATTCGATTCATGATTCAAGATTCAATTCATGATTCATGATTCATGATTCAATTCATAATTCATGTTTTAAATCATGATTCAATTCATGATTCATGTTTTAATTCATGATTCATGATTCAATTCATGATTCAATTCAAAATTCATGATTCAATTCATGATTCATGATTCTTAATTCATGATTCAATTCATGATTCATGATTCGATTCATGATTCATGATTCAATTTATGATTTATGATTCGATTCATGATTCATGATTCAATTCTTGATTCATGATTCATGATTCGATTAATGATTCATGATTCAATTCATGATTCATGATTTATAATTCAATTCATGATTCATGATTCAATTCATGATTCATGATTCAAAATTCATGATTCAATTCATGATTAATGATTCAATTCATGATTAATGATTCAATTCATGATTCATAATTCATAATTCAATTCTTGATTCATGATTCAATTCATGATTCATGAATCATTTCATGATTTATGATTCAATTCATGATTCATGATTCATGATTCCATTCATGATTCATGATTCATTTCATGATTTATGATTCAATTCATGATTCATGATTCATGATTCCATTCATGATTCATGATTCATTTTATGATTTATGATTCATGATTCATTTTATGATTTATGATTCATGATTCAATTCATGATTTGTGATTCATGATTCAATTCATGATTCATGATTCGATTCATGATTCAAGATTCAATTCATGATTCAAGATTCAATTCATGATTCATGTTTTAAATTATGATTCAATTCATGATTCATGTTTTAATTCATGATTTATGATTCAATTCATGATTCATGATTCAATTCATGATTCAATTCATAATTCATGTTTTAAATTATGATTCAATTCATGATTCATGTTTTAAATTATGATTTATGATTCAATTCATGATTCATGATTCAATTCATGATTCGATTCATGATTCATGATTCGATTCATGATTCAATTCATGATTCATGATTCATGATTCAATTTATGATTCATGATTCATGATTCAATTCTTGATTCATGATTCAATTCATGATTCATGATTTATAATTCAATTCATGATTCATGATTAATTTCATGATTCAATTCATGGTTCATGAATCTTGATTCAATTCATGATTTATTTCATGATTCTTCATTCATGATTCAATTCATGATTTAATTCATGATTCATGATTCATGATTCAATTCGTAATTCATGATTCAATTCATTATTCATGATTCATTTCATGATTCATTTCATGATTTATGATTCAATTCTTGATTCAATTCATCATTCATGATTTATTTCATGATTCATTTCATGATTCATGATTGATGATTCAATTCATGATTCAGATCATGATTCATTTTATGATTCATAATTCATGATTCAATTCATGATTCATGATTAAATTCATGATTCATGATTCATGATTCAATTAATGATTCATGATTCAAGATTTGATTCATGATTCATGATTCGATTCATGATTCATGATTCATGATTCAATTCATGATTCGATTCATGATTCATGATTCTTGATTCATTATTAAATACATGATTCATGATTCAATTAATGATTCATGATTCAAGATTCGATTCATGATTCATGATTCAATTCTTGATTCATGATTCATGATTCAATTCATGATTCATGATTCAATTAATGATTCATTAATCATGATTCGATTCATGATTCATGTGTCAATTCATGATTCGATTCATGATTCATGTGTCAATTCATGATTCAATTCATGATTCAATTCATGATTCAATTCATGATTCAATTCATGATTCGATTCATGATTCATGATTCAAGATTCGATTCATGATTCATGATTCAATTATGATTCATGATTTAATGCATGAATCATGATTCATGATTCAAATCATGATTCATGATTCGATTTAAGATTCATGATTAAATTCATGATTCATGATTTATGATTCAATTCATGATTCATGATTTATTTCATGATTCAATTCATGGTTCATGAATCTTGATTCAATTCATGATTTATTTTATGATTCTTCATTCATGATTCAATTCATGATTTAATTCATGATTCATGATTCAATTCATGATTCATTATTCATGATTCGATTCATGATTCATGATTCAATTTGTAATTCATGATTCAATTAATGATTCATGTTTCATTTCATGATTCATTTCATGCTTTATAATTCAATTCTTGATTCAATTTATCATTCATGATTTATTTCATGATTCATTTCATGATTCATGATTGATGATTCAATTCATGATTCCGATCATGATTCATTTTATGATTCATAATTCATGATCAAATTCATGATTCAATTCATGATTCATAATTCATGATTAAATTCATGATTCATGATTCATGATTCAATTAATGATTCATGATTCAAGATTCGATTCATGATTCATGATTCGATTCATGATTCAATTCATGATTCGATTCATGATTCATGATTCATGATTCTTGATTCATGATTCGATTCATGATTCATGATTCATGATTCAATTTATGATTCATGATTCGATTCATGATTCATAATTCAATTCATGATTCATGATTCATGATTCGATTCATGATTCATGATTCGATTCATGATTCATGATTTATAATTCAATTCATGATTCATGATTTATTTCATGATTCAATTCATGATTCAGATCATGATTCATTTTATGATTCATAATTCATGATTCAATTCATGATTCAATTCATGATTCATGATTCAATTCATGATTCATGATTAATGATTCAATTAATGATTCATGATTCAAGATTCGATTCATGATTCATGATTCAATTCATGATTCATGATTCGATTTAAGATTCATGAATAAATTCATGATTCATGATTTATGATTCAATTCATGATTCATGATTCATGATTCAATTCATGTTTCGATATATGATTCATGATTCAATTCATGATTTATGATTCATGATTCAATTCGTGATTCATGATCCAATTCATGATTCATGATTCATTTCATGATTCATGATTCATGATTCAATTCATGATTTGTGATTCATGATTCAATTCATGATTCATAATTAAATTCATGATTTGTGACTCATAATTCGATTCATGATTCGATTCATGATTCATGATTCAAGATTCGATTCATGATTCATGATTCAATTATGATTCATGATTTAATGCATGAATCATGATTCATGATTCAAATCATGATTCATGATTCGATTTAAGATTCATGATTAAATTCATGATTCATGATTTATGATTCAATTCATGATTCATGATTTATTTCATGATTCAATTCATGGTTCATGAATCTTGATTCAATTCATGATTTATTTTATGATTCTTCATTCATGATTCAATTCATGATTTAATTCATGATTCATGATTCAATTCATGATTCATTATTCATGATTCGATTCATGATTCATGATTCAATTTGTAATTCATGATTCAATTAATGATTCATGTTTCATTTCATGATTCATTTCATGCTTTATAATTCAATTCTTGATTCAATTTATCATTCATGATTTATTTCATGATTCATTTCATGATTCATGATTGATGATTCAATTCATGATTCAGATCATGATTCATTTTATGATTCATAATTCATGATCAAATTCATGATTCAATTCATGATTCATAATTCATGATTAAATTCATGATTCATGATTCATGATTCAATTAATGATTCATGATTCAAGATTCGATTCATGATTCATGATTCGATTCATGATTCATGATTCAATTCATGATTCGATTCATGATTCATGATTCATGATTCTTGATTCATGATTCGATTCATGATTCATGATTCATGATTCAATTTATGATTCATGATTCGATTCATGATTCATAATTCAATTCATGATTCATGATTCATGATTCGATTCATGATTCATGATTCGATTCATGATTCATGATTTATAATTCAATTCATGATTCATGATTTATTTCATGATTCAATTCATGATTCAGATCATGATTCATTTTATGATTCATAATTCATGATTCAATTCATGATTCAATTCATGATTCATGATTCAATTCATGATTCATGATTAATGATTCAATTAATGATTCATGATTCAAGATTCGATTCATGATTCATGATTCAATTCATGATTCATGATTCGATTTAAGATTCATGAATAAATTCATGATTCATGATTTATGATTCAATTCATGATTCATGATTCATGATTCAATTCATGTTTCGATATATGATTCATGATTCAATTCATGATTTATGATTCATGATTCAATTCGTGATTCATGATCCAATTCATGATTCATGATTCATTTCATGATTCATGATTCATGATTCAATTCATGATTTGTGATTCATGATTCAATTCATGATTCATAATTAAATTCATGATTTGTGACTCATGATTCGATTCATGTTTCATGATTCGATTCATGATTCATGATTCCAATTATGATTCATGATTCATTTTATGATTTATGATTCATGATTCAATTCATGATTTCTGATTCATGATTCAATTCATGATTCATAATTAAATTCATGATTCTTGATTCGAATTATGATTCATGATTCGATTCATAATTCATGATTCATGATTCAATTCATGATTCAAGATTCAATTCATGATTCAATTCATGATTCATGATTCAATTCATGATTCATGATTCGATTCATGATTCATGATTCGATTCATGATTCAATTCATAATTCATGATTCATGATTCAATTTATGAATCATTATTCGATTTATGATTCATGATTCAATTCTTGATTCATGATTCATGATTCGATTCATGATTCATGATTCAATTCTTGATTCATGATTTATAATTCAATTCATGATTCATGATTAATTTCATGATTCAATTCATGGTTCATGAATCTTGATTCAATTCATGATTTATTTCATGATTCTTCATTCATGATTCAATTCATGATTTAATTCATGATTATTCATTCATGATTCAAATTATGATTTAATTCATGATTCATGATTCATGATTCAATTCGTAATTCATGATTCATTATTCATGATTCGATTCATGATTCATGATTCATGATTCAATTTGTAGTTCATGATTCAATTCATGATTCATGATTCATTTCATGATTTATGATTCAATTCTTGATTCAAATTATCATTCATGATTTATTTCATGATTCATTTCATGATTCATGATTGATGATTCAATTCATGATTCAGTTCATGATTCATTTTATGATTCATAATTCATGATTCAATTCATGATTCATGATTCAATTCATGATTGATGATTCATGATTAAATTAATGATTCATGATTCAAGATTCGATTCATGATTCATGATTCGATTCATGATTCATGATTCATGATTCAATTCATGATTCGATTCATGATTCATGATTCATGATTAAATTCATGATTCATGATTTAATTCATGAATCATGAATTATGATTCAATTCATGATTCATGATTCGATTAAAGATTCATGATTAAATTCATGATTCATGATTTATTTCATGAATCAATTCATGGTGCATGAATCTTGATTCAATTCATGATTTATTTCATGATTCATGATTCGATTCATGATTAATGAATAATGATTCGATTCATGATTCATGTTTCAATTCATGATTCGATTTATGATTTATGATTCAATTCGTGACCATTGATTCAATTCATGATTCATGATTCATTTAATGATTTATGAATTATGATTTAATTCATGATTCATTTCATGATTCATGATTTAATTCATGATTCATGATTCAATTCATGATTCATGATTCAATTCATGATTCATGATTCATAATTTAATTCATGATTCATGATTCAATTCATGATTCATGATTCATGATTCAATTCATGATTCATTTCATGATTCATGATTCAATTCATGATTCATGATTCAATTCATGATTCATGAATCGATTCATGATTCATGATTTATGATTCAATGCATGATTCATGATTTGATTCATAATTCATGATTCATGATTAAATTCATGATTCATGATTCAATTCATGATTCATAATTCAAGATTCAATTCATGATTCATGATTCAATTCATGATTCATGATTCAT
This sequence comes from Mixophyes australis, assembly GCA_036250195.1. NCBI lineage: Eukaryota > Metazoa > Chordata > Amphibia > Anura > Limnodynastidae > Mixophyes > Mixophyes australis. Next base: position 209,749,007 of record JAVHZZ010000004.1, on the reverse strand, counting down.
TTTATGATTCATTTCATGATTTATAATTCAATTCAATAATTATGATTCATTATTCCATTCATGATTCATGATTCATTTCATGACTCATGATTCATGATACAATTCATGATTTGTGATTCATGATTCAATTCATGATTCATGATTCGATTCATGATTCTTGATTCGAATCATGATACATGATTCAATTCAAAATTCATGATTCAATTCATGATTCATGATTCTTAATTCATGATTCAATTCATGATTCATGATTCGATTCATGATTCGATTCATGATTCAATTCATGATTCATGATTCATGATTCAATTTATGATTTATGATTCGATTCATGATTCATGATTCAATTCTTGATTCATGATTCATGATTCGATTAATGATTCATGATTCAATTCATGATTCATGATTTATAATTCAATTCATGTGTCACGGGCACTAGGAGTCTTTACCCAGGGATCACCAGATGATAGGCTTACCAGAGCAGTATAGATGGTAATATGGTACTCTGGTAGCAGGGTGATCACGGAACAGGAAATAGCAGATGATGGAGATGCTCAGGAAAGTCTATGACTAGCAGCACTGGTAATATGGATGTAGAAATACACGAGGAACTGTATGGTCAACGGACACGTGAAGGTAGTCAGTGGTCTGCGGTAGCAAGTTGTACCACTGCTATAGTGAGGAGGAATGTCCAACAGAAACGAGGAGGTGATGAGAGTCAGCGGTCTGTGGATAGCAAGTTGTACCGCTGTCTGAGTGAAGGAATGAAATCCAAGTGGAGGTATCCGGGGAGTCAGTGGTCTGCGTTAGCAAGTTGTACCACTGCTATGTGAGAGGATACTGGAACAGGTGACACAGGAAACAGGGATCAGTGGTCTGCCTCTAGCAAGTTGTACCACTGAATATATATGTGAGGAGGAGCACGGGGAGAGACTGCAATACAGGGGATACACGGGCACCTTAAACTTGATCCACAATAACATGCACAATATATTAATGACTGAACAGCACTGCAATAATAGAAAGTCACTTGAGGTAATCCGGCACAAGATAACACAGTCAATGATGGCAATAGTCTCAGCGGATAGCAAACTCCAGAGGAGAACAAACACAGTCCAGCAAGATATGCAATACACCAGCACAGTCAATGAGAAGTATGCATACCGTGGTTCAGAAGCAGGCTGTCAGACAGGAGTGCAGAAATACCTGAACGGCTGGAGGCCGGCAGGATGCGAAGTCCCTGGAGGGGTGAAGCGGTAATCAAGGAGGTGCAGCGCACAGGTAGGTAGACCAGCAGGGGAACAAATACTCAGGAAGCAGTAGTATGTAGAACTGGACTCCTGGAGGACCCTGAAGAGTAGCGATGGTCTAGATGAGATGAAAGTAGTGAGGAGCAGATCCGATGCAGACTGGCGAGTAGAGACCAGCGGGAACACGGAGAAGCACGGAGAGCGGATCAGCTGTTGTAGGACGAGTGGAACTGAGGAGTAGCAGCAGCAAGACTCTGCAGATACACGGAGGTAGCGGATAGCAACCAGCAGGTGCAGCAATGATGAAACACGGGAGAGCAGAGCTGAGCTGGAACTGTTGAGCACGGAGAGTAGCGGATGGGAATCAGTTGTAGCAGTCTCGAGGAAACACGGGAGAGATGAGATGAGCTGAAGACTGAAGCGCACGGAGGCAGCGGATAGGAATCAGCCAAACAGTCACGATGAAACACAGGCGAGTTGAAGTAGATTGAAGACTGTAGTGCACGGAGGCAGCGCATAGGAATCAGCTAACAGTCATGATGGCACACAGGTGAGTTGAAGTAGATTGAAGACTGTAGTGCACGGAGGCAGCGGATAGGAATCAGCTAACAGTCACGATGATACATAGCAGAGTTGAAGTGGCTTGAAGACTGTAGTGCACGGAGGCAGCGGATAGGAATCAGCTAACAGTCACGATGATACACAGGAGGGTTGAAGTGGTGTGGAAACCACAGGAGTAGAAGTGGTCTGGAAACCACAGGGGTAGAAGTGGTTAGGAAACCACAGGAATCAGCAGCGCTGAATACACGAGGAAACACAGGAACACCTTCAGAGGCTCATGGGGAATGAGACTCCAAGATCAGGCAACGTGGTATTGACCACAGGTGCTTAATATAGGAAGTGTTGCCTGATCTGCCAATTAAGTTAAAGGGACAGGTACTGAAGGGTTTGAAAGGGCTGCGCATGCGCAGACCCTCAGGATGGAGGACGACCACGGTTCCTAAATGTACGGGAAGAAGCACTCACAGTCCGGTGAGTGACATCATGATTCATGATTAATTTCATGATTCATGATTCAATTCATGATTCATGATTCAATTCATGATTCATAATTCATGATTCAATTCTTGATTCATGATTCAATTCATGATTCATAATTCATGATTCATGATTCAATTCATGATTCATGAATCATTTCATGATTTATGATTCAATTCATGATTCATGATTCATGATTCCATTCATGATTCATGATTCATTTCATGATTTATGATTCAATTCATGATTCATGATTCATGATTCCATTCATGATTCATGATTCATTTTAGGATTTATTTTTCATGATTCAATTCATGATTTGTGATTTATGATTCAATTCATGATTCATGATTCGATTCATGATTCATGATTCGATTCATGATTCAAGATTCAATTCATGATTCATGATTCATGATTCAATTCATAATTCATGTTTTAAATTATGATTCAATTCATGATTCATGTTTTAATTCATGATTTATGATTCAATTCATGATTCATGATTCAATTCATGATTCATGATTCCTAATTCATGATTCAATTCATGATTCATGATTCGATTCATGATTCATGATTCGATTCATGATTCAATTCATGATTCATGATTCATGATTCAATTTATGATTTATGATTCATGATTCAATTCTTGATTCATGATTCAATTCATGATTCATGATTTATAATTCAATTCATGATTCATGATTAATTTCATGATTCAATTCATGGTTCATGAATCTTGATTCAATTCATGATTTATTTCATGATTATTCATTCATGATTCAATTCATGATTTAATTCATGATTCATGATTCAATGCATGATTCATGATTCAATTCATGATTCATGACTCATGATTCGATTTAGGATTCATGATTCAATTCATGATTCATGATTCAATTCATGATTCATGATTCATGATTCGATTCATGTTTCATGATTCGATTCATGATTCATGATTCATGATTCAATTCATGATTCATGATTCAATTCATGATTCAATTCATGATTCATGATTCAATTCATGATTCATGATTCAATTCATGATTCATTTCATGATTCATGATTCAATTCATGATTCATGATTCAATTCATGATTCATGATTCAATTCATGATTCATGACTTTTGATTCAATTCACGATTAATGATTCGATTCATGATTCATGATTCATGATTCAATTTATGATTCAATTCATGATTCATGATTCATTTTATGATTCATTTCATGATTTATGATTCAATTCATTATTCATGATTCATAATTCATGATTCAATTCCTTATTCATGATTCAATTCATGATTCATAATTCATGATTCATGATTCAATTCATGATTCATGAATCATTTCATGATTTATGATTCAATTCATGATTCATGATTCATGATTCCATTCATGATTCATGATTCATTTCATGATTTATGATTCAATTCATGATTCATGATTCATGATTCCATTCATGATTCATGATTCATTTTAGGATTTATTTTTCATGATTCAATTCATGATTTGTGATTTATGATTCAATTCATGATTCATGATTCGATTCATGATTCATGATTCGATTCATGATTCAAGATTCAATTCATGATTCATGATTCATGATTCAATTCATAATTCATGTTTTAAATTATGAATCAATTCATGATTCATGTTTTAATTCATGATTTATGATTCAATTCATGATTCATGATTCAATTCATGATTCATGATTCCTAATTCATGATTCAATTCATGATTCATGATTCGATTCATGATTCATGATTCGATTCATGATTCAATTCATGATTCATGATTCATGATTCAATTTATGATTTATGATTCATGATTCAATTCTTGATTCATGATTCAATTCATGATTCATGATTTATAATTCAATTCATGATTCATGATTAATTTCATGATTCAATTCATGGTTCATGAATCTTGATTCAATTCACGATTTATTTCATGATTATTCATTCATGATTCAATTCATGATTTAATTCATGATTCATGATTCAATGCATGATTCATGATTCATGATTCAATTCATGATTCATGACTCATGATTCGATTTAGGATTCATGATTCAATTCATGATTCATGATTCAATTCATGATTCATGATTCATGATTCGATTCATGTTTCATGATTCGATTCATGATTCATGATTCATGATTCAATTCATGATTCATGATTCAATTCATGATTCAATTCATGATTCATGATTCAATTCATGATTCATGATTCAATTCATGATTCATTTCATGATTCATGATTCAATTCATGATTCATGATTCAATTCATGATTCATGATTCAATTCATGATTCATGACTTTTGATTCAATTCACGATTAATGATTCGATTCATGATTCATGATTCAATTTATGATTCAATTCATGATTCATGATTCATTTTATGATTCATTTCATGATTTATGATTCAATTCATTATTCATGATTCCATTCATGATTCATGATTCATTTTGTGATTCATGATTCATGATACAATTCATGATTTGTGATTCATGATTCATTTCATGATTCATGATTCCATTCATGATTCTTGATTCGAATCATGATTCATAATTTGATTCATAATTCATGATTCATGATTCGATTCATGATTCAAGATTCAATTCATGATTCATGATTCATGATTCAATTCATAATTCATGTTTTAAATCATGATTCAATTCATGATTCATGTTTTAATTCATGATTCATGATTCAATTCATGATTCAATTCAAAATTCATGATTCAATTCATGATTCATGATTCTTAATTCATGATTCATGATTCTTAATTCATGATTCAATTCATGATTCATGATTCGATTCATGATTCATGATTCATGATTCAATTTATGATTTATGATTCGATTCATGATTCATGATTCAATTCTTGATTCATGATTCATGATTCAATTTATGATTTATGATTCGATTCATGATTCATGATTCAATTCTTGATTCATGATTCATGATTCGATTAATGATTCATGATTCAATTCATGATTCATGATTTATAATTCAATTCATGAGTCATGATTAATTTCATGATTCATGATTCAATTCATGATTCATGATTCAAAATTCATGATTCAATTCATGATTAATGATTCAATTCATGATTAATGATTCAATTCATGATTCATAATTCATAATTCAATTCTTGATTCATGATTCAATTCATGATTCATGAATCATTTCATGATTTATGATTCAATTCATGATTCATGATTCATGATTCATGATTCCATTCATGATTCATGATTCATTTCATGATTTATGATTCAATTCATGATTCATGATTCATGATTCCATTCATGATTCATGATTCATTTTATGATTTATGATTCATGATTTAATTCATGATTTGTGATTCATGATTCAATTCATGATTCATGATTCGATTCATGATTCAAGATTCAATTCATGATTCAAGATTCATGATTCAATTCATAATTCATTTTTTAAATTATGATTCAATTCATGATTCATGTTTTAATTCATGATTTATGATTCAATTCACAATTCATGATTCAATTCATGATTCGATTCATGATTCATGATTCGATTCATGATTCAATTCATGATTCATGATTCAATTTATGATTCATGATTCATGATTCAATTCTTGATTCATGATTCAATTCATGATTCATGATTTATAATTCAATTCATGATTCATGATTAATTTCATGATTCAATTCATGGTTCATGAATCTAGATTCAATTCATGATTTATTTCATGATTCTTCATTCATGATTCAATTCATGATTTAATTCATGATTCATGATTCATGATTCAATTCGTAATTCATGATTCAATTCATGATTCATGATTCATTTCATGATTCATTTCATGATTGATGATTCAATTCATGATTCAGATCATGATTCATTTTATGATTCATAATTCATGATTCAATTCATGATTCATGATTAAATTCATGATTCATGATTCATGATTCAATTAATGATTCATGATTCAAGATTCGATTCATGATTCATGATTCGATTCATGATTCATGATTCATGATTCAATACATGATTCGATTCATGATTCATGATTCTTGATTCATGATTAAATTCATGATTCATGATTCAATTAATGATTCATGATTCAAGATTCGATTCATGATTCATGATTCAATTCTTGATTCATGATTCATGATTCAATTCATGATTCATGATTCATGATTCAATTAATGATTCATTAATCATGATTCGATTCATGATTCATGTGTCAATTCATGATTCAATTCATGATTCATGTGTCAATTCATGATTCAATTCATGATTCAATTCATGATTCAATTCATGATTCAATTCATGATTCGATTCATGATTCATGATTCAAGATTCGATTCATGATTCATTAATCAATTATTGATTCATGATTTAATGCATGAATCATGATTCATGATTCAAATCATGATTCATGATTCGATTTAAGATTCATGATTAAATTCATGATTCATGATTTATGATTCAATTCATGATTCATGATTTATTTCATGATTCAATTCATGGTTCATGAATCTTGATTCAATTCATGATTTATTTCATGATTCATGAATCGATTCATAATTCATGTTTCAATTCATGATTCGATTTATGATTCATGATTCAATTCATGATTCATGATTCATGATTCAATTTGTGATTCATGATTCAATTCATGATTCATGATTCAATTTATGATTCATGATTCATGATTCAATTCTTGATTCATGATTCATGATTCGATTCATGATTCATGATTCAATTCATGATTCATGATTTATAATTCAATTCATGATTCATGATTAATTTCATGATTCAATTCATGGTTCATGAATCTTGATTCAATTCATGATTTATTTCATGATTCTTCATTCATGATTCAATTCATGATTTAATTAATGTTTCATGATTCAATTCATGATTCATTATTCATGATTCGATTCATGATTCATGATTCATGATTCAATTAGTAATTCATGATTCAATTAATGATTGATGATTCATTTCATGATTCATTTCATGATTTATAATTCAATTCTTGATTCAATTTATCATTCATGATTTATTTCATGATTCATTTCATGATTCATGATTGATGATTCAATTCATGATTCAGATCATGATTCATTTTATGATTCATGATTAAATTCATGATTCATAATTCATGATTAAATTCATGATTCATGATTCATGATTCAATTAATGATTCATGATTCAAGATTCGATTCATGATTCATGATTCGATTCATGATTCATGATTCAATTCATGATTCATGATTCAATTCATGATTCATGATTCATTAATCATGATTCAATTCATGATTCATGATTCGATTCATGATTCATGATTCGATTCATGATTCAATTCATGATTCATGATTCAATTCTTGATTCATGATTCATGATTCGATTCATGATTCATGATTCATGATTCAATTCATGATTCATGATTCGATTCATGATTCATGATTCGATTCATGATTCAATTCATGATTCATGATTCAATTTATGATTCATGATTCATGATTCAATTCTTGATTCATGATTCATGATTCGATTCATGATTCATGATTCAATTCATGATTCATGATTTATAATTCAATTCATGATTCATGATTAATTTCATGATTCAATTCATGGTTCATGAATCTTGATTGAATTCATGATTTATTTCATGATTCTTCATCCATGATTCAATTCATGATTTAAATCATGATTCATGATTCAATTCATGATTCATTATTCATGATTCGATTCATGATTCATGATTCAATTCGTAATTCATGATTCAAATCATGATTCATGATTCATTTCAAGATTCATTACATGATTTATAATTCAATTTTTGATTCAATTTATCATTCATGATTTATTTCATGATTCATTTCATGATTCATGTATGATGATTCAATTCATGATTCAGATCATGATTCATTTTATGATTCATAATTCATGATTCAATTCATGATTCAATTCATGATTCAATTCATGATTC